>PVJI01012540.1:0-51329 GCA_004026765.1 Micronycteris hirsuta | reverse complement strand
GATGTATTCATAAGAATAAGGAGGAAATACTCATGACAATTACAGTCCTCATTTCTGTAATTGTACCTGTGGTGGTAGCTGATGTTTATAACTACCTTCTTCTACTACCCATTTGTATTTCTTTTGCCTTCAAGCAAGCATCTCAGCTGGGCATGGTTATTTACTTGACAGGGTACCCCAAACCTCCATTCCTGAGGAGCCTGGGTCATTAATAGTCTTGCCTACATTGTGTTGTACTTTTCAACTGAACTTATTCACATGGCATGGTAATAACAAAAGATAACCTCAGGGATCTCCTGTATTGCAGACATGGTCTCCCTTATCTCCAGTGTGGAGCAGCAATACAATTTCCCCTTGATAATCAGGACCAATCACCCCAGCCAGCACGGCAACTCTCTTCTTTGTCTGCTGATTCAGAGGCATGAGGAGTATAATGTGGCCAGGTCTTAGCTTCCAGTTCAGTGGACTCATTATTGTGTCTCCTGGTAAAAGCTTTCTTTCCTCTGGAACTAAGACCTCTAGGGCAGCAGAGCATAAAGACATAGGAACAGGAAGCCAAAATGTGTCTAGTGGGTCACTACAGGTAATAGTGAGTGGTGCCACTCCCATTTCCATCCCTTGATTCCTGGACCTGTGAATCCTGTCTACGGAGGAAACAGCACCATATACTGTATGTTGATTCAGAACATACACAGCCTTCTGGAGAACCTTGCCCCATCCCTGCAGGATACTACCTCCTAGCTGATGCTGTAGCTTAGTCTCAAAAGGCCATCATGCTGCTGTATCAAGCCAGTTGCTTCAGAACGGGGAAGACTATGGTAAGACCAATGAATTCCATGAGCATGACCCCATTGCTACATTTATTTTGCTGTGAGGTGAGTTCCTTGATAAGAAACTATGCTGTATGCAAATCTGTATGCCAAGTAAGGATCCCTAACAATACAAACAAAGCACTGCTGATAAAAGTGGCCCAACATAATCAACCTGGTATCAGGTAGTGGCTCGCCACAAGAAATAGTGCCATATCAGGGTCTCAGTGTTGGTCTCTGCTTCTGGCAGATGGGGCATTCCACAGTGGTCAGAGCCTGGATGGCACTGGTGAGTGGAAGTCCATGCTGCTGAGCCCATGCATAACCTCCGTCCCTGCCACTGTGTACTTTGTACACGAGCCCATTGGGCAATGCGGGGGTCTGGGGACAAAGACTGACTTATAGCTGCAGGATGATCATCATATCCACTTGATTATCAAAATTTTCCTCTGCTGAAGTCCCTCTTTGGTAAGCATTCATATGGAACTGCACATACACATAAATTTCTCTTAATTTTCTTTCTAAAGTATACATCAGATGTCTCCATGCCATCTGGGAGTTGGGGGGAGGGTGTATGATCATTCTGAAAAGGCAGCAGACCTCACCTTCTGGGACTTTCATCTCATTAGCTCACTTCAGCATCACCAAACTGTATTTATTAAGCTTTAGATCACAGAAATCACTTTTTGTAAATCCACTTGTAGTAGCCAGAACCTTTTTGGCAAACTATCAAGTAATGAGCAGTTGGAGTTTTCTTTGTCTTAGGCAGTGATATTATCTCTGGCTATACTGGTTCCCACTGGCTTAGTAAACATAATAGGAGATGAATTATTTATATTGGTCTTCATTAATAATTAATAAAATTACAGGTGCGTCAGGTTTCCAGGCTTCCCAGCTCACATCAGTGAAACTGGTCCACAATTGCCTCCTCCCAAAAGATCACAATTAAATGATTGCTGCTGCATGTTTGCTTTTAATTCATTTGTGTGACCTTCTCTGGAAAATAATGAGGTATGCTTTTAAGCAAATAAACACGTTATGATTTGTGAGCTTGTTGTTTTTAGGGTATTGTAATCACATCAGACTCATTCTTTAGCTTCCTATAGACATCTAAAGAAATATTTATTAGTAAATTATTCGAAAGTTCCAGGAAAGAAAATGAACAGTAGAGTAGTATCCTTATAATCCTTTCAAATCCAATTTTTCTTGTGGTCACTTTGCCTATCACCTGCCCTGACTCTACCTGTCACCACCACCTCCACCTTCCTATCACCCTTCCATGTGGACACTCTCCCTCTTCACTCAGTTATTAACAACAAACAGCTAAGGAGCATAGATTATACTTTACAGAACAATTAATGATACTACTAATTTATTATATTTATAAAGCTCTCTTAGAAACTTTTTCAATGCTTTTGAAAACATTATTTTATTTTCATGGCCTATGCTAGTCTCAGTAGGGATACAAAGATGACTGAGATCCTGCATTCAGAGTAATAAAGTCTAGTAGTAGAAATAAAATATCTACACAAGTGATCAAACTATGAATCAGAAAATAGGAAGTGCACGCTATTCTCCAAACAGAGCTCTTTGAAGGCAGGATACTGTCTCTTCCCTCTCGAGTCCCAGTGTGTAGCTCTGCAGCTGGCACAGTGCTTGCCGACTGAAGAGCCTAAGAAAAATGTCATTCCTTCTAACCTGTGTGTCACTCACTACCTGTGTTGCCAGCCCAAGATAAGGCAGTAAAGACAACAGCCCTATCCCTACCCTTGTGGTACTGACATTCTAATGGGAGAAACAGCCACTAACATGGAAGCAAACAAAAAATTATAACAAATTTGATAAGTTCCATGAAGGAAGTAACAGAGGGTGATGGAAGGTGAGAAGAATAGAGGATGACTTTGGATCAGGAGATAGGAAGACCCTCTGACCTCAGAAGGCAGTGAGGAATGGAAGATCTGCAGGATGAGAAGGAGCCAGCCATGGAAAACGCAGGTAAGGAGCACCCAACATGGAGGGAGCAGTAATTGCAAATGCCCTAAAGTAAGAAAGCATGAGAAGGAACTGTAGGAGGACAAAAGCAATGCAGAAAGACCAGGTGGAGCCCCAGTAAGAGAGAAAGGTACTTTGGTCTAGGAAGTGGAGGTAGAAAGACACAGGTAGTTTTGAGATGGATTTGAGACATGGTTTTCTCTGCTCTTGATTCTCTTTTAGAATAATCCCAGTTACTTTCTGTCTTCTAGAAATCCTTCTCATTTTCTTATCTCCCCTTACACTTACAGATTTTTTCAATCTTTTAGAAAAATGGAAAATACCAAATCTACTTCAAAGAATGTTGACTAGAAAGGAAAATATGCTTCCACCCCATTCACACTCTAAGACTTGAGCTTCCTGCATGTTCTCAGTGTCAGTTTCCACTGTGTCCTACTCCCACCCTCCCTACTCCCTCCCCTCCTGTCACTGCAGCATCAATATAGAAACCCTGGGGCAGGAAATGAGAGGCCTGAGCGGAGTGTTGTCACATTGCATCTGTGTGAAGATAGTAAGATTCTGGTCCCACAGCAGTGACTGGCATAAGATCAGTTGATGCCAAAATATCCTGATGAGGCATCTGAAAGGCACTTGACCTTTTCAATATTCAGAATCCTCCCTGAAAATCATGAAGTTATTAAAGTTCCAAGTCAGGGTGACATGGGCAACAAGAGATCAATATTATTATATACCGTGACAGTTTTAAAATGTACCCTTCAATTCACCTTTCTTGTCAGCATCCTATGCTACCTGCCCATTCATGCATGTCTGTATGGGGTCTGTGGACATGTGCGTATTTGTACAGTGGTTCTTTCCATTTCCAAGATGACCCACATAATTTCTGTGTGTGCAATACTGGTTAGAAGCAATCTAGCTGTTAAGTTTTACAAGAAATGCCTTTTTGAGAAAAATTTTATAAATAGAAAGTTGAGTTGATATCCTTTTTAATTTCTCCAAGTTTGAACAAAACCAAATTATTTCAAGGTAATATTAAGTCCCCAAACATTGTTTTTATAGCATCTGATGACTGTTAATACCAAGCTAATGATGCTTGCAGGCCATAGCTTTCTGGCACCAGAATAACTGCAGCTAACCAATGTGACTGACTGAGTGTTCAGATGGAGGCATATCCCCATTACTGCTGTCAATGATCTCTCTATAAGTACAATGAATTCCACCATTGCAATAAGTAAGGGTGTGTTAAAAGTTGGAGAAGTTGCATACCTCCAGGATTCCATGCCATAATGTTTGCTAAAATATCAAGAAAATAATTTTCATTCAAGTTTAAGCCAGGCAGTGAAAGACAAATGCCATATAACCTCACCTATAAGTGGAACCTAATCAACAAAACAAACAAGTGAGCAAAATAGAACCAGAGACATGGAAATAAAGAACAAACTGACAGCAACCGGAGGGGAGGGAGGAGGGGGATAATGGGGAAAAGAAGGGAAGGATCAAGTCAAGGAACATGTATAAAGGACCCATGGATAAGGACAATGGTGGGGAGGATTGAATGTGGGAGAGGAGGGGTGAGCAGGGCAGGGGAGAGTAATGTGGGAAAATGGGGATGACTATAACTGAGCAACAATAAAAAATTATTTAAATTCAAGTTTATGCACCAAAACAACTCTTTACACAATAGAAAAATGTCACTGGGCCCCAACTCCTATTAGGCCATGTAAAAAAAATTGTTTATTTTGAATTTTACAATACTATGGAAACATACTCATAGAAATTTGTCATATTTTATTTCCAATTATCTTCTAAGAAAAGAGAGTTTTGCTATCTGAAGGAAATCTATTGGTTAAACAGAAGAACACTTTCATCTTTCCTATAATGGCCTTTGATGCTACTATAGGCAGTTTTAACTAGTAAGTGGGACTATCAGTTTGAATTTAGAGCTCTTACTTAACTAAATTGCTCTGCCTGACAAAGATAAAAAGGAATTGAGAATCCCAGTAAGAGCTCTAGAAAATGCAAGCCAGGAGCAAGAAGGCAGAGCCTGGATGGGAGAGGAGAGAAGGAGGAAACCTGGGAGCTATGAGGAGGAGAAGATGGATGTGGAAGACCACACAGCATCACTGAGCTCCCTGTAAAGTCAGTGAGCTGACCCTGTGCAATGCAAATGCACCCACTGAACTAAGTTTATTTATCTTAAAAAGAACTAAGCAAACACGCAAACAAAAAACAAGCTCATAGACACAGACAACAGAATCATGGTTGCCAGAGTAGAAAGTGGGTGGGAGTTGGATGAAGAGGGTAGAGGGGATCAAATTCAAGGTGATGGAAGGAAAGTAGACTTCAGGCAGTGAGCACACAATAGAGTATACCTATGTTGTATTATAAAGTTGTATACCTGACATTCATAAAATGTTATTAACCAGTGTAACACCAATACATTTAATAAAATTAAATTTACAAAAGAAAGGGCAGAGAAGAGGGACAGCAACTTACTATAGCAATGTCACAGAAGCCTTGGGGATTCCGGACACACTCCCCAATGTCCCAACCTCTATAATTTAGTCATGAGGGACAAACACTGACATGAGTGTGGGCCACATAAACACGAGAGAACTTCAAGGTCTAGGGTCCCTTAGCTTAAATATCTCACTGGTGGCCTCACCATGGGACCGAAGGGAAGGCTGCCTAGCTTCCTTTCTTTTGTGCAGTTACAAATTTAAAAATTACAGGTTATACAATAAATTATCCTGACAAGCAGGTGCAGTGTGCAAGAATATGTGTGGATCGGGAATCCATTCTTAGCAACCGAGACTGACCCTTGTTTACTTGCAATGAATGAATTCCTTGAGTTGATATTGTAATAAGTTTGAAAATGGGCTATATTTCTTCAATTAATTACATTATGGAGGAAGATTACAGTCTAACTGTTAACCTGTTCCTCCTGTAGACCCTCTTTCCCCTCCCTTGGCTAGGAGAGGGAAGTACGGCTTTATCCTTTTTACCCAAAGTTCTTCACAAAATGCAAGTGAGATAATTTCCCAAAAAGAGAGGAGAGTGTTATTACCAAGAGAAGAGGAATGAAAGGAAGCTGGGAAAAGGAAAAAACAACAAATGTCCACCAAAAAAATGTCCCATGTGAGGTTTGAAAAAAGCCTTTTTTCTGAGTTTGAAAAAAGAGTAGCAAAAAAAATAAGTAGTTTCTGTTCTTAAGGTACTTAAACTGCATTCTAATAAATAAAATGCATACACATAAAAAGGTGCACAGCTAAGCTGGTAGGTCCTATTTAGAAGTGATAACTGAGTAATAGACAACAAAGAAAGATAAGAAGACCAACAGAAATATCACTGAGAGGTGGGAAGAACTATTGAGAGGGGATTTAATTTCTAGTGTAAGGATGGACTTCAAGGGGCTACATAATGGCTCTACATAGTAGACAGAACTGTGTGTGTGTGTGTGTGTGTCTGGATAACACATGACATTTTTACTAATGTATTTCACTCCTTGTATTTCTCCCCATTTGTCTATTGGACACACACTAAATACAAAGCACTGTTCTATGCATTAGAAGTACAGCAATGAACAGAACGGATCAAATTCTCCACCTTCAAACAAATTCTCTCAGTAAGACAAGACTTGGGATCAATACCACCTGATGTTGATGGGTGAGAATGAGCAGTGGTACCATAGAAGTAACAAGAAAAAAAAAGATCCCAAATTCCTGGCTTTCCAGTTTTTAAAAACCCTTAATGTAGATATTTAATAGAAGGAGAGTCCTTTTATTTGTAAACATTTTAAAAATTAAAACAGCTGAATTGGCATTGCAAAGTAGTGGACTCTTTGTGAAGCCCTGTTCAGTCTCCAGATGAAGCTGGCTGCTCAAGTGCACTTGCAAGCCAGGCTGTCTGCAATAGATCCTGAGGCCAACAGGGCCTCAGGGGGTTAAATACTGATTTCATAAAATGTACAACTGATGTGTAGCTAGAACAACTGAGCTTCGCTTCATCCCCGTTGCTCACTGCTGCTTCTATCTATGCTCATAATACTAACCTTTCCTATGTGCAAAATGAGAGCAATCATCGAAGCCTATATTAATCTAAGGTATAGGCTTTCTTTTTCATTCTTAATTAATTTGTTTTGACAATTTTCAAACCTATAGAAAATTTGAGAGAAAATTAGAATAAATACTTGCATATTCCTCACTAAGAACCAGCAGCTGATAACATCCTGCCTCACTCCTTACAACCACCTCCCTATCTTCTGCTTCCCTTGGCTCATGGCCCACTCCCTCCTTCTTCACTGCCAGTAACATGGAGCTGAGTCTTCCTCTCACTGCCATCTCTCTGGTTCTCCCTCCTCCAAATATGAGGGCCCTGCTGATTACACTGATCCACCAAAATAACCTAGATGATCTCGCCATCTCAGAGTCCTTAACTTCACTGCCACTGAAAAATTCTTTATATTTTGTAAAGTAACATGTGCCTGAGATTAGGACATGGACATCTTTGGGGCTGTTATTCTCCTGCTACAGCATCCATTGACAATGCTTTCCTACATCAACTTTATCATGCTGGAGATTACAAAGTGATGATTGTTCTGTCATTCATTCTGTATTTATTAGTTGGCTTTACTCTGTTTGAAAGGGGAAAATCTTCTCTCTCAATCTCTCTCTCTCTCCTCTACTCCCTCACCCACCCTTTTCTCTCCCCCTTTACCATCCCCCTATTTCTGGGTAACACTGTGGATTCATGGACTTTTTTTTATATGTACTAGCATTGATATTCATATTGTGTTCTTGACAGGACCCAGTAGCCTTTGAAGACTTCACCATTTCTTGGAAAAATAAGTTCCAGGCTCCCTTTGTACTTTCCCACTTTAGCTGTTTCTTTGAGAAACTTTTTTCTTTTTGTGAATTGAGACATATACATCCAAAACCTGGGTACTTGTAGTGTTACATCACAGCTACTATGATGTTATTGCTTGTAGGTTTTTCCAGGATAGAACAAATGCATACAGTTAGCTAGTTCTCTCTCTCTTTCTCTCTCTCTCTCTCCCCTTCTCTCTCTCTCCCTCTCTTTCTCTCTCTCCCTCTCTCTCTTTCTCTCTGTTTCCTCAAAAAGCAGTTATGAGGTATGTCCAGAAAGTATCCAGCCATGTATTATGAAAATAGAGACATTTACTAAAGAAGATACAAGAATCATTGTACATAGGACAATGATGCCTCAGTCCTCTTCAAAAGTAGGCACCTAGGGACCTCACACAGTTCTCCCAATTGTCATCAGCTTCCCCATTGTATTTTCATGACTCTCATCAATGGTCTGAAATCTCTTCCCTTCCAAAGGTGATTTTAGTTTTGGGAAAAGCCAGAAGTCACAAAGCACAAAATCTGGACTATAGAGGTCTGCGTCACCTGGGTGATTTGCTGTTTCACCAAAAAACTCTGGACAAGACATGATGCATGAGCTGGTGCATTTTTGTGATGAAGCTGCCAGTCACCAGCTGCCCATAGCTGCAGCCTTCTGAATTGTCTTAATAATTTCTGTGAAGGAATGTTCAAGCTCAATGCAAAATGGGATGCAGATTTGTTGCTGTACTCACTCAGTCATTTTAATGCAACAGCCACACAGTACACACGCTCACTCAACAGTATCAACCACTCCCACTGATTAGTACAGTGAGGTCATCATTGTTCATGAATATGCATTCCAGTCCACTCCCCTTGGCTGCCAGGTTACAGCAATATTGCGCAAACCATTCTTGTTATATTAACAATGGCTGGACTTTTTCTGGACAGACCTCTTGCACGTACGTGTGTGTGTGTGGACATATACATATGTATATATATGTTAGATCTCTATTACACATATAATAAAAATACACATACTTATATATAGATTTTTGAAAATCATGAATTTATATATAACTCCAATCAAAATGTAATACCACGGAATTTTTCCTGTGTCCTTCCATCCTGTATATGTAACTCCCAGTGAAAATCCTGATTACCAGCAATGTCAATGTATTAAATCATTTATTTATTCTAAAATACACACAAAGCAGTTTTAGAATTACAACAATACCACTTCCAAGAGCAAACTACTCAATGTTTGCTTGCAGCTCTTCTTAGATTATATCTCACTAAACCACAGGCGGCAAACACAAGGCCGCCCACGGACCGAATCCAGCCCTCCACCTTGTTTTATCAGACCCTGCACCTTGTTTCTGCTCAGTGGCAGTGCTGAGCCACTCGCCCCTAGTTAAGGAGTAGTTACATTTATACCTAAAATCACATTCGACCCTTTGAAGGCAACCGCAAGGCTGATGTGGCCTCCGGTGAAATGTGGCCTCCGGTGAACTCATTTGCGCTAAACAAATATGTGTTCAAATACACTCCAATTAAATATCTTCTCGTAGCTATGATATCAACTTGATATGCAGTTAGGGTTATTTCTTTCTGTCCGTAAACATTTTAAGGTTTTGTTTCCATCCTATTTCACTTGAATTTTTTTTGAATACATAAATTTACGGTTTTAAAAGTCTAAGATTTAAAATGTGCACTTGGAAGTCTCACTCACTTCCTCAGTCCTTTTACTCCATTCCCACCTTTCCCCACAGGTAAATCATTTTCAGAACTTTTCCATTTATGCTTTATATGTTTTTAAATAAGGAAATACATACACATTTTATCATCTTCCAAGGAGAATGCTTTATGACAAGGTTATTTCTCCTGTCTGAACCAGAGCCCCAAGTCGTCATGGAGAAAGGAAATGAAGAGAACCTAGCACTGGTTTCAGAAGTCCTACACCTGCCCACGTTCCAGTGACAAAACAGACACCAATAACAAACCGAGGAGCTCATGTCACGGCAGCACTGCATGTTACATTTCATGGGATCACGGGAGGCCTTAGCTCTCCTCCGCCCCACCCTCCCGGAGGTCCTCATTTCCATGACCAGAATTACATTCATTCTGCTGTAACCATCATGCAGACCTCTTCTCTTTTTCTGTTTCTGTTCCCACCTGTTTTCCCCGGTAGTCTTACACGTTTGTAGTTGTATGATAAATGGTGTCTCCTCTATCCTGATAACCATTCATTTTTAGTCAGTTACTCTTCTATTCTAAGAAGTATTGGTTAATTATTCAACTAATGCTTATTGTGGTTAGCATGGTCCTTTTCAACATGTAAATCTAGAAGGTCAGTTAAAGTTTGCAGTGTTTGCATTAGACGTTTACATTTTCAATAAAGCAAAATTCTGTACTAACATATAAAGTACATTTACGTCCATTTTGAAGGAGTTGAAAGAGAGAAGCAGTGTATCATGGAAAAGGAGGTAAGGCAGCTCTCAGTGATCTGTGTTCTAATTATCACCCTGTCAAGAATTTAGCTATGACACCCTAACCAGTGTGACTTGGTTGGTTGGGTGTCATCCTGCAAAGCCAAAGGTCACCAGTTCAATTCCTGGTTGGGGTACATGCCCAGGGTGCAGGTTCGGACCTCACATGGGGTGTGTACAAGAGGTAACCGATCAATGTTTCTGTCTCACATTGATATTTTTCCCCCTTGTTCTCCCTCCCTTCCCCTCTCTCCAAAACTAAATAAATTTTTAAAATCTGAATAAAAAAAAGAATTTAGCTGTGTGACCCTGCACATCTCTGGCTATATTCCCTTGCATGTGGAATCAGGTTGTTCAATAACTATCTGGCAGCTGTGTGGCCGGCTCTGGGCCAGGTTAAGGGGAGAACAAACAGAGACAGACAAATCTTTTGATTAGCTTCTCTCCAAGGTTCACCATCCTGCTTTCACATAGATTCTTCTACTATCTTTGTATCATAGCCTTAATAATTTTCATGTCATTGTTTGCTTAAAAATGTGTTGAAAATACACATATTTTGGACATCATGAACTAAGACCTATTATTACTGTGCCCACTTACTTGTGCTTCTAGACAATATGGCACTTAGATCAATTTCCAAGCAAAATGTAAATACAAAAGTAACATTGTTTCCCCTTTCCCCATTTTCAATCATTTGGAAGGTTACTATAGAGTAATATACCTAAGAATGAAGAAGAGGGGATTTTAAACACTTCATTAAAATACAATAACTTTTACATTTCAACAACAGTTTTTAAAATCTCTCAAATATGAAGCTCATTGAATTTGGGGCTTCTCTGCCTGACTCCCCACAACCCCCTCCCTACACTGTCCTTGTGGTGCAGTGAAGGAACACTAATAATCACAACATACATCATCATATATAAACATTTTTTTTCTGTTTTTCTCAAATCAGTAGTTTGAAATTTGTCATTTCCACCAACAGGTGGAAATTTCCACCAGCAAGGATTCCATTGGTCTTGCTTGAGCCATTGCAGAGCCCACCATTGTCCACCATAGGACAGAGAACTGGTGCATCTTCAGTGATTGTCTTATCCATACCAAACAGTGGTGCAAGGGTCATCTCCTATGGAAAAGTGGGATCTTGTCACAAAAAGAAGAGGAAATATTTGCTGGACATCTGTCAGATATCTACTCTGGCATGACACGCAGAAGCCCAAGTCTTTACCACTTTGCTCAACCCCTCACCAAAATCCTAAAGTGCTTTGGTTCAATAAATGTCCTTACCCATGATTTTGATTATCCTTGGAAAAGGTATGAAATGGGGCCTTAAGTCTAAAAATCCAGGATGCGGCTAAAGTAGGATTATAGTTCTGAGTATAAAAAACACAGAGCTTATTCTTTTATTATTTATTAATTACTGTATTATTTTTCCATGCAAACAACTGTAAACAAACTTTTGCCTAACCCTGTGTGTTACACTTGGTTTGGTTTCCTGTAAATTTCAGTGGGGGAGGGTCAAAGTGTTATGCCTGATTTTCTAAATCTTGACACTGATTCTAGGTATCTGCTGAAACCAATGAAACAGGTAGAACTCATCTTGATTTAAAAACATGTTTTTTTTTTGTTGTTGTCATGAAGCCTAGAAGATTAGTCAAAACTGAAAATTAATTATATTTACCCCAAAGTCACATGGTACACAGTCTGAAACATGACTTCATCCCATTCCCCAAGCCTACCTGCAAGGGTTAATGATATGAGCCAAGTATGACAATAACTCAGAAAATATAACCTCAAGCATATAAATGCTGAAGTCTTATGATATTTGCCCAAATACCCAAAATTTTAATAATAAAAACTCTTCAGATTATCAATTTAATTTCTTTTCTAAAGTAAATTCCTCCTCTATTGACTCACAGAAAATGAAACTCCTAAAATGTATATTAAAGCATATCTCTTCCCCCACCCAGTTCTTTGTCCTTCTCGTTCTGCTCAGTTCCGTCAGAAGCTCTTAACCGTGGTGACTTGCTAGAATCTGAGTTCTAGCTTCAGCGGCTAAAGGCAAGGATACCTTCTGACAAAAATGATATGTTCCTTCAGCTTCCCCAGAGTTATAATTTTTCTAACCCCAAATTTCCCGTGGCCCACTCCCTCAAGTTGAAGGTAATCAACAGAAAACAAAGGTTTATTACACCTTTGGCTTCACTCTAACAAAATTTAACAAATATAAGGAAAACCTCCAAACTATCCCATGTGTAAATGTGGAAGAACTTACAATTCAGGAATCAACTAACATATGCAAAACCATTTCTCAAACAAAATCACATAGTAGAACCTAGTACCACATTGGAATTTAGAGACATAAGCCTTATCTAAATAAACATATCTAAATAAATAAATCCAAGAAGGTGGTAGAACAAAAGAAATAGAAAAAGAAAAGAAAACGTGCTGTTTTCAGCTTCATCGGTGTGCAACCTAAAGTCCAGCATATGTCAACCTTAAATTCACTTGGAAGGAATTTCCTATCAACAAGTTAACTGTGACATTATGAGCCCCATATCCAAGAAGAAAAAATCCACAACCCATTCAGACTCACTCTTTCTAAAAGTAGCTTCCCTCACTTCTGACATAGATTAGAAATATATAATTGTGAGACTTCCAAACTCCAGGTGTTTTCTAAATACTTCCTCTTCCACTGAGGATCCATTCCACTAATAAACTTGATTGAAATTTCAATTATCCAGGCTCTTAGAACTCTAATTTTACATTCAGTTCTCCAATATGTGTTCCACACAGAGACTTTTACTGGGACCAAATTGGGTCTCTATGGTACACCATTTTATTCTTTTCTATATTTTCCTTCATAACATCTGTCACAATTTACAATTCAACAGCATGTGACTATGTGGATATGTCTGTCTGCCCCTCTAAAATTTAAGCTCCATGAGAGCCGGCATGTTGAGCTTCCTCTGGTTTGCTCACAACTGTAGTAACAGAGCAGGCTTCGTGCCTAGCATGAAGCAGGCACTGTAAACATTTGTTGGAAAATTAAATCATCTACACCAGTCCCCTTCTCTTCAGAATTTGAAAAAGTAGAGTGAAAGGGGACCCAGAACTTCCCCTAGAGACTAGTAGATGAGAAAGCACTTGAAGAAAAAAATGATAGGGAAATAAATAAAGGCAATAGATCATCTGAACGTGTTGGTTCTTAGGACCCATATTCTCTCCATTAATGCTAGGTTTTATTACAAATAACATATGTTCAATCTCTTCAAGTGGAAAAAAATATATTGGATAGATTCAAATTCAAACTCCATTTCATAGTAACTATAGCATTTTTGCTCCTTGCCTTTTCGATAGATTTTTAAATTCTCTACCTATAGGTGCCATCAAGATTGCTACAGAAAGATATTAGCTACTAAATGGAACTGAATCAAGAAAAATCAGTTTGAGGGTTTTTTTCCAATACATTTTAGAAAACATGGATTTCGGCCTGCTTTGAATAAAAACAGCCTTCAAAAGGTACTAGCTTGACAAAACCTAACAAGGCATATTTTTCAAACTTAGAGGCTGGACTAAGTAATGTACTTTATGCTTTGTTATGTCAACATTTTAGCCAAAATTTACAACACACTAAGCCAGAAATTTATTAAATGTGCTTCCAGTTTGATAGAAAGTGTATAGGCTGCCTTCAGGAGGGATTGGATGTATCTGAAATGGAGGGACTCTACAGACCAACCAGACTTCCTACTTCCCACTTCCTTGGGCAGCTAACTTTTGTGTGTTTTACATTTTAGATTTCTCCAGAAAGTTTCTTTGAAGAAAGGATGCCAAGGATTTTCTTTGAAAGTACTTGAAAAATAATTGGGCTAACACACCACATTTTTATCTAGCTATATATATACTTTGGAGAGAGAAATGGTCATTTGAAGTTGGTAAGGGGTGTTTTGATTATTAGGGTTCAATTCTTTGTCATTATTTTCAACCATCAGCTCCTGCATTTCACAGCTTTCTCACATCCGTTGGGGAAGAGAGTATGGGAAATTTACAATAGAAAAGTCCTCTTACAAACACAACACCCTTCATCTCTAAACAATTCAGTGCCTGCTACTTTCTCTGAAGTATTCCCATGGCTTGGGGTTAGCCTAGTAGCATTTCTACCTCTGTTCTGTCATGAAATTTTTAAGACACACTTCAGCTCAAACATTCGCTGTAAACTTCTCTAAATAAGTCACTTTAAAAGAGAATGTTATTTGTCAGGGTATTTGCACTTTGGGGCTAAGAGTTGGAAGGATTTTATAAACCTAACTTCTGAAAAGCACACTAGGGGAAAAAAGTAGAAATTCTATAAACTTTTCCAGATAATACAGCGTACTAATACTTGGTTGAAAGCAGCTACTTTCTGTACATTTGTGAATATACTATGGCTAAATATTTGGAGCCTTAAATGATACTTGTGGTTATCCCCATAACATTTAATCTAATTGTTGTTGGGTTATTTCCTCCTTCACTTATGGCCATCCCTGGACATTTTCATACTGCCTCCTCATTAAATTGCTGCTTCATGGAAATCACTTCAATTCCTCTGACAGGAAGTGGGCAGTATAAATGTGGTTAAGATCACACAGTAGGGAACCGTTCAATTACCAGCTCTTTCACTCACTAAGTGTATGACCTTGGGCAAGTTAACCTCTCTGTATCTGAGTCCCCACTTTTAAAATACAAGTAAGAAGAGCACCTACCTATAGGGTTATTGTAAGGACTAAATTATGGTATCTGACTCAGTAACTGCTATAGAAATATTAACCAGTCTTATTATTTATAGTTGTCAGTAATGGAGCTAGGAATTCCATCCGTCTTCCAGATGTCTCTCAACCCAACCAGAAATTAGCTAACTATTCAATTATATAAAGACCAAGGCCATTGTGTTTTGTAAAAGAACTTTTCTAGATTTTTCCCTTCAGTGGTGATTCAAAAGAGGATATAAAGTATGAAAGCTGGTGGATAAAAATCATGACAAATAATGTTATCCAAATTATCAACATCATGACATAGAAATAAGAATCTCTAGCTTGTGTTGCATTTTCAATCAAAATTATACAAAGGAAAGTTAAGTCTAGCTCTGCTTTTCAAGAAAACCATTTATAATCTGTCAATCCTAAACAAATATGCCCCAATCCTTTTTAAGTGTATTTTCATTCCGTATCTAGAGCACTTCTTAACATGTCTCAACAGGTTGTCCTCCACTAAACCCACTAACGCTTTTCAGTATTTATATTAAATGTCCCTGTCAAGATCTCAAAGGAGCTTCTCTCATGCTAGACCTACAAGATTTTTTAACAAGCCCTTCTTTCTCATATCTAGCTTGTTTGGGATTTTATTGCTATTAATCAGATTCCTGCCCAGTCTTTTGTTTTCCAAATGTAAGTCTAATACCTGTAATACATTGATATCTGTAATATCAACAGCAGCTCCTACTCTCACCCCAGTTCCCTAACCTCTTGCTCCCCATGCCTACCCTTCTTACACTACATGTGATCTCTTTCTCTCTCTCTCTTTCTCTCTCTCTCTCGCGCGCACATGCGCACCCCACCTCCTTCCCTCTGTCTCTTTCCAATTACTTTATTTTCTGGTTTTCTTTAATACCTTCTTTGTTGTTAACTGACAAAATGGCCCACCATATTTCCAGTACAAATGTATCACAGTTTGTAGAAGAAATAAAGATAACATCCTGTTTTCATTATCTCCCTTGCAGACGCCCACTATTTGATTTGAGCCTTAGGCCTCAGCAAAATATTTAATGAATATTCTCATAGAATATTTTATACTTATTCCCAAGTCCTTCCTCATCAGAGTTCTACCTTCTAAAATCATCAGTGACCTTATAAAACTTAGAAGTTTACAAAATTGAGAAGAGGATAAGTGCAGACAACAGTGCCAATTTGCCACCGAAACAGTGCTGAGTTAACTTGCTTTAATCTCAATAGGTAAACTAAAGAGAAAAATATCCAGTAATGAAGAAAAAAATATAGTGTAGCCTTGGTTTTTCTATGGAGGGGGTGTTCATCACTATTTTGGAATTTCATGTATTTGTTAGGTATAATACCAAACATAAGTTGATAATATCAGTTGGGGATGCATAAAAATGAGGTTTATGCAAAATAAGTGTGGCACATTCACCACTCATGATAAGTTCAAGGGACAGATCAGTCCTCAGCGCTCTATTCCACCTGTTCACTTAGGGCTGTGACAGAGTCCCTGGGCCTCTGGGCCTTTACCTTTCATAAGTGAGTGAAGAGAAGAAAACCAAACTTCACCTTTGAAAAGTCAAGAACTGATTATCCAAACAGACTTGTCCTTTCCATCTTGAAAAAGCATGAAGGGAACTATTGATATGGTGATTCCTGATGTGTGTCTGAAGCTATAGAGAAAAAGATATGAAGGGAAGGTTTTCTGCACTTTGAAATGCCTACAGAAGGAGGATGAATATACAAAGACAGCTGTTTAACCTGGATGTATCAACACCCTGCAGTCGAATTCATCTGTAGTGCGCAAGCCATTCACCATCCTGACTAGAGAAAAACTGCTTGTTCTGAAGGGGAGAAAAGAAAAGCCTGGCTATTTTTTTGACTTGTAATTCTCACTCAGGGCAAAAAAAAATTTTTGCAAATGCATTGATTGTTCTGAGCCATGAGATTGAAAACCAAAAAAGGAACTTTAAAAATATAAAATGAAAGGCCTGTCTATAGGTTCTGGAGGAAAATAAAGGTATGCTACAAATTATTTCTGATATCCCTGGAAAAATAGTAATTGCTTGTTTAACTCTGGAGTACATAGTCATTGTTCTCCTTTTGGAATCTTCTAGTCCCCAAGATCCCTGTATTTATTAAGACAATGGTTCTCTACGTGGCAATTGTGATCCCTGGGGACATTTGGCAAATGTCTGAGACTTTTGCAATTTCTGGGGGCTGAGGTTGCTCCTGGCATCTAGTAGAGAACAAACATCTCCCAGTGCACAGAGCAAGCCCCAAGCCCATAGAATTACCCAGCCCAAAATGTGAGTGAGGCCAAAGTTGAGAAACCCTGCAATTAGAGATAAAAGAGATTTGAGGAAAAAAGGCTGATGCAAAAACCTGACTCTTGGGGCAGTGCCTTTGCAGGGAAGCTGGTAAACACCTCGCTTTCTGGTTCACCTGGATGTCCTAGGAACTCAGAAAACTGATGAACCAAAGCCAATAAAGTACAGTGTTATTCTACAGAGTGCAGAGCTCCATAATGCTCATTGGGTTGGGAAATGCCAGGAGGAACTGAGGCCAACTCTGAGCTTCATCATCCTTTCCCCTGAATGGGAGGCAGCTGGTCACACAGAGTAAGCCTGACCGATCTTACCCACCCAGTCGGTGCCCAGGAGCTGCAACCCATCATGCTTAAGTACCACTTCGATACTGCCAACTCCTGGGAAGAAGAACTGAAGAACCCTCCACTTTTTGGAAACATGGTATGTGGGTATTACCGCCAATCACCAAACCCCATAAATGTCAAAAGGGCTTGTTTGCACAGGAATAGTATGGCAGTGGGCAGGTCCAATATTCAAGGCAGTTGTTTGTGGTTCCTTAAATTCACAACACAACTGTCTCTTTGAACCCAACTCCCATGGTTCTCTTTGCTACTCATTCTGCTTAAGCCACACTGGTCTACTTTCTGTTCCTCCTCAGTGCCCAATGCTCCAGCACAAGCTTTAGCACTTGCATATCCTCTGGCAGAACGCTCTTTGCCCAGAAAGCCCTTACTTTGTTGAGATCTCTGCCCAAATTACACCCTCACTGATCATCCATTGCTGCACCTCTCACCCTCAAAATTCATCAGGCTCTTACCATGACTTACTTTTTACAGCCCTTACCACACCTGCCATTTTACAGGTGCATCTGCTTATTGTCTCTCTCCCCTCTCTCCATTGGAGTATAAGCTCCCTGAGGGCAGAGACCTTGCTCATTGTTCAGTGTTGTATCCCAGTGCCTGAATACCTCCTGAAACATTATAGCCACTCAATAAAAGTTTGTGGAATAAATATTTTAAATGGCTTCCTGTTTTCTTTCTCTCTCCCCATTTTCCTCCCATTAATTTTTTCTAAAACTCTGGAAACTGCCATTTTCTGATTTCTTTTATCTATTTTTATATCCTTGACTAAGTATTAAGCCAGTCACTGTTACTTACCACTTTCTTGGCCCTTGGAGCTAAAAAATTTGCTGAACTTTCAATAAACAAATGCTGAACACCTGCTGTGACAGTTCTGGGAGCCACAGGAAACACGAAGAATGGGAGGCAGCCTGGACTTGACCTGTGGGAGGAAAGTAGGAGAAATAAAGCATTCACAGCAACTCTTTAATGTAAGGACACATAAGATCTATACCATGATGAAGAACAGTGTTATGGGAGGTCGCAAAGAGGCCAGGTGATTCTACCCATAGAGATTACAAAAGGCTTCCTGAAAGAACCAGGAATTGAAATAAAACTAAAAAACAAAAAGTATTATAAGGCAAGATTGGGGGTGGGGGAGACAGTATGGGTAGAATTATGAGTAAATGAATGGAAGACGTATTAGATGACTAGGGTTTCATGACAGGGCAGACAGGGAGATGAAATGAATTAACCAACCTGAATCTCAGTGAATCAACTGAAATATGGTAAAAAAAAAAAAAAAAAAAAAAACTCCAGGACTTCATGACTATGATAACAATGATAACATCTGATGCCATTAACAAAAATCAGAAAGCGGTGAGAAATTATTAGTTTGCTTTCTGTCATCTTGAGTTTAAGATTCCAGATCAGGTCCAGGAGGGTGGTAGAGCCTTGTTCCTGGCTATGTAGCTTCATGGCTTTGCTCTGTGGCCCTCCTAGAAATTCTCTCAGCCAAATGCTATCGCCAATCACACCACTTCTTATTATAAAGTAGCCAGAGTAGACTCTGCTGTTTACCAACATGACTTCTGATGATGCAAAGCCCATCAAGCAAAAGTTTTCCCACTTTATTTTTATAAACCTCAACTAATTCTTTAAGGTCAGACCACATGAAATTGCCATTATTATAGGTAAAAAATGGCCAGATACAGGCAATTTGATTGTAGTGGTGACAAACACTACTCTGGAATCAAACAAACCTGGGTTTAATCCCTGGTTCCAAATTTATCAACTGTGTGATTTATACTTTCTAAGCCTGTTTCCTCAACTATAAAATGACAACAGTAACCTGAGTGGTTTATAGAGGTTTTGAGGATTCATTGAAAAGATAAATGTGGCATACTTAGCACAACACCAGGCATATTTTATTTTTCTTTCCTCCTACTCCAGAGGACATAAAGTCCCTCCTTATCCTTGAGATTTCTTATTTTTTTCTCTTCCTCTTCCATGATCATTACTCCCTAATTACCTCTTTCCCACACCATGTATCAATTTCTCCCACTCTCTGCAATCATGCCCAGGCCTTCAAATCAGAACAAAACTTTGACTCCTGCTATAGCCTGAATATTCATGTCCTCCCAAAATTCTTATGTTGAAACCTAATTCCCAGTGTGATGGTGTTAGGAGCTGGACCCTTTGGGAGGTGATTAGGTTATAGGAGCAGAGTCTTCAAGAATAGGATAAGAGCCCTTATAAAAGAGAGGTTATGTGAAGGACACAATAAAAAGACAGCTTTCTATGAGCTAGAAAGTAGGCCCTCACCAGACACCAAATGGGCCAGTACTTTGATCTTTGACTTCCCAACCTCCAAAGCTGTAAAACAAAAACATTTCTGTTGGTTATAAACCATCCAGTCTATGGTATGATTACAGCAGTCCAAACTAAGATCATTCCGTTAGCCCCTTCTGGCCACATTGTTGTTTTCTTCATCCTTTTAACCAACTTTTGTAGACATGTAATGTATAATCTCTGATTCAGCTTCCTTGGGGGCCTACCACATCTACAACTCCTTGAAGTAGAATAATTAACCCACAACTCTGCTGAAACGTCACCATTACCTCTAAATGAACAAATTTATTGATCCTTTCTAAATTGTAGTCCCTTTGGATTTAAATTATTTGAAACTGGTGGAGGATCCAAGATGGTAACAGAGTATGTAGATGTTACACTCACCTCCTCCCAAAACCAAACTGGAATTACAACTAAAATATAAAATAACAGCCCTGGCCCTCAGCGGATTGAGCACCAGCCTGTGAACCAGAGGGTTGCCAGTTCAATTCCCAGTCAAGGCACATGCCTGGGTTGTGGGCCAAGTCCCCAGTGGCGGTGCGTGAGAGGCAACCACACATTGATGTTTCTCTCCCTCTCTTTCTCCCTCCCTTCTCCTCTGTCTAAAAATTTTTTTTTAAATCTTAAAATAAATAAATAAAATAAAATAATAACCTGAATAACCAACTAAAGTCTAGCTGAACAGAAGTTTTACAACCAAGAATTTACAGCCACATTGAGACTGGTAGGAAGGGAGGAGGCACAAAAAGGGCTGGCCCTGCTCTCATGGGTGGCGGCTGAGGTTCCTGAGGGGTATCTCAACGGCAAAGGCTCATCTCCAGGGAATGTGCTCCCCAGCCCAGAGCACCAGAAATAAAAGAAGAGGCACCTATCTAACATCTAGTTGTCAAAAATCAGTGAGGATTCTGCCTGCCAGAGATACACAGGAGTCTGTGTATTCTTGGGAATTTTTCTGACCTGTACCTGGACCTGGTGCTGGCAAAGTCTGGCGTTGGTGCACAGCTTGGTCCTTCCCACACACACCCAGGTCAAAAAGAGACAACCACAAACTGTGGATTGCTTTGTAGGTCAAAAGAGATTTCCCAGGGCCATTTACCTGGGAAAGGCAGAATCTAACATTACCAGGGCAGAGTCTAACATTGGTCTGTGCCAGAGTTTCTCCCAAGAGGCCCTAAAACCAACACACCCAGTGGCCAGCCTCAGACAACATCAGAGCAGGATCCAATTAGCTTTACAAGTGGTATATGCAAAGGGAGATCTCAGGAGGCACCCAACCCTGCAGAGGCAAATTCTGCTTCATGTGGTCAGCACCTGCACAGCAGCTTATACACTGTGGTCAGGGTTGATCTTCATAGTCAGCCACCCTGAGGGTCAACCCCAAGCACGAGTGAGCCAATAGCAATCAAGACTCAATTACAACAGGAGGACCCACACAACCCACACAATGAACATTCCTAGAGCACCTAGCTAAGGTGATCAAGGGTCTGTGCCACTAGGTTACACAGGACAGGTACTATTGTATGGCTACCCTACCAAGGCTGGAAATCACAGTCTTGGTAAAAAACTAACACAAAGAGGCAGTCAAAATAGGGATACAAAGAAACATGCCCCAAATGAAAGAAAAGGAAATATCTCCAAAAATAAGAGCTAAATGAAATGGGGACAAGCAATTTACCAGGTGTACTGACTTCAAAAATAAAGATTATAAGAATGCTCTAGGAACTTAGTGAGAACTTCAACAGAATGAGAAAAAGACATAGAAACCATAAAAAAGATCTAGTCATAAATGAAGAATAAAATATCTGAAATGAAGAGTAGACTAGAAGGAATAAACAGTAAGTTAGATTAAGCAAACGACTGAATCATTGATTTGGAAGATAAGGCAGCCGAAAAATACCCATTCAGAGCAGCAAGAAAAAAGAATTTTAAAAAAATGAAAATATGCCCTGGCTGGTATAACTCAGTGGATTGACCATGGGCCTAGGAACCAAAGGGTCACTGGTTCAATTCCCAGTCAGGATACATGCCTGGGTTGCAGGCCGGGTCCCTAGTTGGGAACACATGAGAGGCAGCAACACACATTGATGTTTCTCTCCTCTCTTTCTCCCTCCCTTCTACTCTGTCTAAAAATAAATAAATAAAATATTTTTTTAAATGAAAATAGTTTAAGAGACCTTAGGGACAACATGAAGTGTAACAACATCCACATCATAGGGAGGAGAGAGAGCAAGAAATCAAGAACCTGTTTGAAGAAATAATGGCTGAAAACTTCCTTAATCTGGTGAAGAAAAAAGACACACAAATCCAGGAAATGCAGAGAGTCCCAAACAAGATGAACCTAAAGAAGCCCACACCAAGTCACAGCATAGTTAAAATGGCAAAAGTTAAAGACAAAAAGAGAATATTAAAAACAAGAGAGAGACAGTTAGTTTTCTACAAGGGAATTCCCATAAGACTGTCAGCTGATTTCTGAAGAGAAACATTTCAGGCTAGAAGGGATTGGCATGAAATATTCAAAGTGATGAAAAGCGAGGACCTACAGCCAAGACTACTTAACACAGCAAGGCTATTATTTCAAATTGAAAGAGAAATAATGAGCTTCCTAGACAAAAAAACCACACTAACGAAGTTCATTACTACCAAACCAGTATTACAAGAAATGTTGAAGGGTCTTGTTTAAGAAAAAAGAGGAGGGGAGGGAGGAGGGAGGAGGGGGAGAAGGAAAAGAAGGAGGGGATGGAGGATGAAGTTATAAAGAATAAAATGACAATACATACATATCTATCAATAATCACTTTAACTGTAACTGGCTTAAATGCTCCAATCAAAAGACATAGGATAGCTGAATGGATAAGAAAACAAGGTCCATACATATGCTGCCTACAACAGACCCTCCCAAAAAGAAAGATACACACAAACTAAAAGTAAAGGGATGAAAAAAGATATTTCATGTAAATGGAATGGGAATAAAAACTGGGGTAGCCATACTTATATCTAACAAAATAGACTTCAAAACAAAAGCAAAAAAAGACAAAATAACAGACAAAAAAGGACACCACATAATAATAAAAGGAGCAATTTAACAAGAAAAATATAACTCTGTAAACATCAATGCACCCAACATAGGAGCATCTAAATATGTGAAGTAAATCTTGATGACCATAAAGTGAGAGACTGTCAGTAATACAATCATAGTAAAGGATTTTAACATCTCATTGATATGAGTGGATAAATGTTCCAGATAAAAAATCAACAAGGAAACAGTGGCCTTAAGTGTTAAACTAGATCAGATGGATTTCATTGATATGTTCAGAGCATTTCATCACAAAAGAGCAAATATACATTCATTTCAAGTGCATAGGGAACATTTTTAAGGATAGACCACATCTTAGAAGACAAAACAAGTCACAATAAATTTCAAAAAATTAAAATCATGACAAGCATCTTTTCCAATTATAATTGTATGAAAGTAGAAATCACTTACAAGAAAAAAAATGGAAAACACACAAAGACATAGAGACAAAATAACATGTTACTGAACAAGGAATGGGTTAACAACGCAAAAACTATGGGACACAGCAAAAGTACTCTTAAGAGGCAAATACATAGCATTACAGGCCTACCTCGAGAAACAAGAAAAAGCTAAAATTAAAAAATCTAACTTTGTACTTACAGAAACTTGAAAAGGAATATGAAAAAGTGAAAGTGAGTAGAAGAACAGAAATATAAAGATCAGAGCAGAAATAAAAAAAAATAGTCTACAAAAACAATACAAAAAAGTCAATGAAACCAAGAGTTGGCTCATTGAAAAGGTAAACGAGATTGACAAACCTTTAACCAGACTCATAAAAAAAAATAATAAAGAAAGAGGACCCAAATAACATAAATTAAGAAATAAAAGAGAAGGAATAACAACTGACACCACAGAAATGCAAAGAATTGCAAGAAAATAATAACGACAACTATATGCCAAAAAAATGGGATAATCTGGATGAAATGGATAAATTTCTACAAACATACAAACTTCCAGCAGTTAATCAAGAAGAATCAGAGAATCTGAATAGGCAGATTACAACTAGTGAAAATGAAGCAGTAATCAAAAAACTCAGCAAACAAAAATTCTGAACTAGATGGCTTCACAGGAGAATTTTACCAAACATTCAAAGAAAAAGCAACACCTATCCTTCTCAAATAATTCCCAAAAATTCAAGAGGAGGGAAGACTCCCAAACTAATTTTATAAGGCCAGCATTATCTTAACTATATAACCAGATAAATATATAATAAAGAAAGAAAGTTATAGGCCAATATCCCTGCTGAACATAGATGTTAAAATCCTCAACATATCATTAGCAAGCCAGATCCAGCAATGCATTAAAAAAATCATATACCATGATCAAGTAGGATTTATTTTAGAGATGCCTGGTTGGTAGAATGAATATCTTCAAATCAATGAATGTGATGCACAACGGGGGATACGGGGGTAGAATTGAAATTTGGAGATGGGGGTGGGGAGGGCAGGGGAGAGTAATGGGAGAAAAATAGGGACAAGTATAATTGAACAATAAAAAAAGAATATGGAAAATAAGATAGGGGAGGCGTTGAGAAGGAAGAACAATGAGAATTGGTAATGCAGGCATGAAAGAGCCACCTAAGAGAATTTCAAGTCTTGAAATCTTGGAGGGGTTTTATGACAGAGTAGGTGGTTGCCAGTTTCTTTTTTTGTTTGTTTTTACTTCCATTTTATTTATTTTTAATTGAATTTATTGGGGTGACATGGGTTAATCAAATTATATAGGTTTAAGGTATACAATTCTATAATACATCATTTATATATATTGTATTGTATGTTCACCACCTCAAATCAAGTCTTCTTCAATCTCCATTCAAAGAAAACGAGGGTGGGGGTAGGATTGAGTGTGGGAAGTGGGGGTGGGTGGTGTGGGCAAGAGTGGTGGGGGAAAATGGAGACAACTATAGGTGAACATCAATTTAAAAAATCATCATTTATCTCCCCCTTTAAAGTCTTCTACCTACCCCTACCCCTATTTCCCTCAGGTAATCACCTTATTGTTGTCTGTGTTTATGAGTTTTTTGTTTAATCCCTTCACCTTTTTCATCCAGCCTCCTAACACTTCTCCCCCCCGACAGCTGTCCATATGTTTTCTGTATCTAGGAGTCTGTTTCTATTTTGTTTGTCAGTTTATTTTGTTCATTAGATTCCTCATATAAGTGAAATCATATGGTACTTATCTTTCTCTGACCAGTATATTTCAGTTAACATAATACTCTCCAGCCCATCCATGCTGTCACAAAAGGTAAGATTTCATTTTTTATGGCCAAGTAGTACTCCGCTATAAATGTACCATGGCTTTTTAATCCAGTCATCTATTGATGGGCACTTGGGCTGATTCCAAATCTTGGCTATTATAAATAGTGCTTCAATGAGCATAGGGATGCATATATTCTTTCAAATTAGAGTTTTGGGTTTCTTTTTTTTTTTCTTTTAAATCTATTGTTGTTCAGTTATAGTTGTCCCACCTTTTTCCCCATTGCTCACCCCTACCCTATCCCCCCCACTCCCACAGTCAATCCCCCCCATTGTCCATGCCCATAAGTCCTCTATTTGTGTTTCTTTGCTTGTTCCTTCCCCTTCATTCTCCTGTTACCCGCTCCCTCCTCCTCTCTGGTTACTGTCAGATTGTCCTTTATTGTCAAGTCTCTGGTTCTATTTTGCTCCCTTGTTTATTTTATTGATTAGGTTCCACTTATAAGTGAGATCATAAGCTATTTGTCTTTCACCACCTGGCTTATTTCACTTAGAATAATGCTCTCCAGTTCCATCCAAGCTGTTGTGAAGGGGTAGGAGCTCCTTCTTTCTTTCTACTGCATAGTATTCCATTGTGTGAACATACCACAGTTTTTTGACCCACTTTTATACCGATGGGCACTTAGGTTGCTTCCAGCACTTGGCTATTGTAAATCGTGCTGCTATGAACATTGGGGTGCATAGGTTCTTTTGAATTGGTGTTTCAGGATTTTCAGGGTATAATCCCAGCAGTGGAATTGCCAGGTCAAAAGGCAGTTCCATTTTTAGTTTTCTGAGGAAATTCCATACTGTTTTCCACAGTGGCTGAACCAGTCTGCAATCCCACCAACAGGGCACTAGGGTTCCCTTTTCTCCACACCCTCACCAGCACTTGCTGTTTGTTGACTTGTTTATGATGGTCATTCTGACAGGTGTGAAGTGGTATCTCATTGTGGTTTTAATTTGCATCTCACTGATAACTGGTGATGCTGAGCATCCTTTCATATATCTCTGGGCCCTCTGTATGTCCTCCTTGAAGAAGTATCTGTTTAGGTCCTTTGACCATTTTTTAACTGGATTGTTTGTCTTTCTGGTGTGGAGTTGTGTAAGTTCTCCCAGCAGAAACACTACACGCCAGAAGGGAATGGCAAGATCTTATTTTTCCATATTCTTACCACTTTGTCTAATTAAATATTTAAATTAATCTTTACATATATCTAAAATATGTCACCAAAGTGAAAGCACCAAAGTGAAAGTGAGTAAATTTTTTTTTAGCTTTTAAATAAATGAGTGGATGGAAGAGGGAAATGACTAAACAGTGACAGCAGGGGTGGTTCAAACCAGCTGCTTGGCACCCTCTAAAACCAGTTCTAGTAAAGCAATTGCTGCATTCATTTCAAAGCAGGCAGAGTTAATCTATGTGATTCACAATCCGTGCTTGTGAAGCTTTCTCTGGGTATATGCCTGACCATTAGAGATTGCAAGGAGAGGTAGGGAAGGAGGTGATGTGTTTTAGAAAAGGAGAACTACAAAGGATATGTGATTAATTGGCTTCCCCTGCTAAGGTCTTATCAGTGCCATACATAATGCCCCACATATCTCAGGAGAAAACTCTATTTCTGGGGCTCTCAGGAGAAAAATCTATTTCTGGGGCCTTTGATAAGCCTGCTTGTGGCCAATGCCTTTTCTCTTTAAGCTCATTTTCTCTAAATAATTTCCTCTGAGTCTTACAATATAAGATATGTTTTGTCCCAAAATATGTTTTCCATGAAATCCTTAAACTAGTTTTCTTATTAAATACATTCCTTATTATCTTGAGTTCAAATTTGGGTCTGTCTTAGAATAAATCCAAAATTGTCACCAAAGGGAAATTATAACAAATCTGACTGTGTAACTCTTTAAATTTCCAATTACACTCAGTTCTTAAATTCATTTTTATGTAACTATATTTCAAAAAACAATTTGTACTTCAGTGAAATATTCAAAGCATTTTGCATGTTTTTGAAGAGTTTGTTTCTCAATTCATAAGAAACACAATTCTGAAGTGCAATTCATTTTTAGTGTTTTCACTAAAAGCACCCAGGAAGATTTCATTTTTTTTCCTTGATTGAATCAGATAAATGTTAATGCTACAAGCAGCAAGGGGACATCTATTTGAAAACTTTTGGATTGTTTTAATTTGAAAGTAGTATATTCATATATGAAAACAATATATTCATATATAATATATTCATATATTAATATACTCAATGGTTCTTATTGGAGCATCTTTTCTTTCTTTCTCTTAACATAACTGATCTTTCTTTACTTTATGTTCCAGAATCTTTCCATTTTTCTTAATATAGCAACTAAAAATTTTTTCTCCAACCTACCAGACCTAAAGTTTTATATACATTTTTTCCAGTTAAAGTAGAATTTTTCATTTTTTGAAAGAAAATGAAATAAGAATGAAGAGAAAAATGAGACTAAGTTCACCTTGTCATAAGTGACTGAAAGCTACAGAGAAAATGAACAAGGAAAAACAGAAACAAACATTCAAATGAATATAAATGGATTGAGCCAGACTGCAAAGAGAAGCAAATAGGTTGCTGAGAAAAGTGGCAAAGGAGCAAATGTTTAGAAAGTACACAAAAAACCTTCTGCTCAGCTCTTCTTACTTCACTGCACTTCCTGTCACCTTCTTGGTAAACTTACCTCTTTTACTTATTTTATTCATGTAAATTTCCCTTGCTCTCTAGAACTCCACTTTGCCTTTATCAAAGGCAAATTAAATTGATAAATAGTTGGCACTGTTCACCCAGGCACACGGGACTAAGGAGGCATGAAGAGGGCACCAGGTCGTGTGTGAGGAGACCTAGGTTCTGTTCCCAGCTCTACATCTCAAAAAAAGTATTTCTTTCAAAAAAAATTAAGAAAAAAGATGCATGGTCATTACGCCCGATGTGGTGAGGTATACAAACAAGTTGCCCTAGCAACTGCTAGATGTTAAGAAGGTATCAGCACAGTGAGTGGGGTTAAGAGATCAGGGAGAGCTGTCCACAGAAACATTAAACCAAACTCAGGACCTGGCGTATGGTAAGTGTTCTGTAAATATTTGTTCAATGAGAAAGTGAATGAATGAACATATTAATGAGTGTATGTAGACAATGCCAGCCCAACCAGTGAAATTAAGAAAGAGAAGCTTAAACTGTTTGTTATAAGATATATATAGTTATGACTCTCATGCAAACATAAAATGAACATGTGTAAAAGGTTTTAATTCATTGATTAATGAGGAATCCAGTATTATGTATAAAACGAGTTCAAAGGAGAATCTGAAGAACAAACTCATATATAGGCAATCAATAATGCAAAAATGGCCCTGGCTGGTTGGCTCAGCTGGTTGGAGCATCATTACAAACACCAAAGGGTTGCAGGTTCAATTCCTGGTCAGGGCACATAGCTAGGTTGTGAGTTTGACCCCAGATCAGAGCATGTACAAGAGGCAACCAATGTTTTTCTCTCTCTCTCTCAAATCAATAAACATCCTCAGGTGAGGATTTCACAAAAAATGAAAAGAATGCTAAAATGAATCTGCTAATAAATGTAAAACTAAGGAATATCCTCATGATAAGCATCAGTTACATCTCCATTAACATAATTCACTTGCTTATTTATGGACTAAACTAATTTGCATTACCATCAGTTTTCTACAACTTCCAGAGTAGAAAAGTAGGTCAAAGACAATGAAAGATACAGATCTGTGCATTGAGAAGACTCCAAAAGAGTACTCTAGACCATGCTCTAGCTTTCACTGAAAGGACACCCATCTGGTAATCTTTTTGCCTACTTCATTTTTTTCACAAATTTTCTTGATGTAGTAGGACTATGAATTCTTTTTTTGCCTCATTGTCCTTTTATTGAGCTCTTTTGGCAAAATCCCAACCTCTCATGGACCCAACTATCAGCTTTCTCCTTGTCCACACTTCAGAAAAATCCCATAATGATAAAGACCATAAATTCACAATGACCACCAGCAACTGAGCCCTTGATAAGGCTTTTAGGAAGACTACTGCATTCCTGTGGTTATTTTACTATCCCATTCAATATAACACCCATGTCAAGTATTTTCTTCTCTCACAAAGTCTCAGATCACAGTAAACTTCAAAAATTTAGCTGCCAGGAAGGAATGGTATCCACTGATCAGAAAGGGCTGTGTGGAGCTTTGGCTGTGGACCATACTATCCTCTAGATGCAGAATCAGGGGTCTTGGGTAAGAGTGTGGCACAGAAATCAGAGCAAGTGGGGACTCACAGCACGGCTTAGAAGTATTCCCATATTTTAATCATCAATATGGCCATATGTCTCATGACTCCAATTCATTTATTTCCCCCCAATGTCAACAGATGACCTCACCTTCTACTCCACAGAGAAAATTAAAGCCATCAGAAATCCCTTAGCTTTCCACTCACAGCCCTATCCTCGCACCGCATCTACCCCATCGTCTGATCATTGCTGGGTATAGAAAGGAATCTGTAAGACTCATGGAGAGTGTATCTTACATTTGTTACAAACAGGATAACAGGAAAAAAAAAGAGAGAGAGAGACAAGATTGGACTAAAATAATGCAGCAATGTAGAGGAAAGAGAGGAGACTGAAGGGAAGAAGATACCATTGGTCTGTCTCCTTTATGTTTCATAAAAACTACAGGACAGACAGTATGAACAAGAAAGATCAAATATACATGGCTTCTGTAAGAGGATCCCTTCAAGGAAAATTTGTTGTAAGTGACATCAAAGGTTGAGAGAGTCACTTCCCAGCATAAGTATATTAGGTAGCCTGATTATAAATTCAATTGAAATGAACCCAAGGGACATTTGCAATATGTCAAATCCCTAAAAATAAGAAGTTTATGTGTACTTCAGACCAGTAGTGGAATTGAATTGCTTTTGAGGCCAGCACCAAGATGCATAGGACTGGAAATGGTAGGAAAACTTTTTGTATTTGCATTTAGGAGGCAAGGATAAAAATTCCATACATGTTTTCATTCTGTATCATAAGTGAGTCTAGATAACATTATGAAAGAAACAAACCTCTAACAAGAATTCAGAAACTTATAAGATATGTGTGGTATAGAATACTGAAAATGGACATTCTCAAAGACAGTCTTTACATTTTAACCAGTAGTTCTTAAACTTGAGCATGCATTTGAATTTTCTAGAGGGCTTAATAAAACAGATTGCTGAGCCCCACTTCCAGAGGTCCTATTCCAGTAGGCCTGGGACTCTGCCTGAGAATTAGGATCTCTACACATACCCAGTGGACACTGATCCAGACGGTCCATTGACCACACTTCAAAAATCACTGCTGTAAACTATATCTAAAATTAAACCAATGGAAAAATACTTATTTGAGTGAATGGAGGGGAAATAGATTAATGGTAAAATAAGAAACTAGTCCTGAAGAAATAACTTTTAGGAGCTTTGGCCAAATATAATGCTGACAAACTCAGTATATCACAGTTGAAGAACACAAACTGTCCTTTCTCAAAGTCCTTCTGCCATATTTTTCCAGACACATCATTTGTTTTATAGTTTGCTCCCCATCTGCTTAGTTTTTATGGCTTTTGCCATTTCCCTGGATTTCTCTGTCTCTTACACCACTGTCCTTCAGTTATTTCCTGATATTAGTTTAGCTCTCTTTTTTCTCAATTCTGTGGAATGCCTCTTCCCCAGGGAGCATTTTCATTGTTCTGATTGGTAACAATAAGTCGCTCATTCCACTAGTCTCTTCCCATTGTTTTGATTTTTCCCCAGCTAATTTCAACTTACTGAAGGCCAGGCTAATGGAAAAGTGAACATTCTAAATTAAAATCAGACAACCAAAGTGATATAGATGGGATAGTCTCAGCTCAGGATGTGCCCTTGTTTTCATACAGTCAACAAAGTCCACCACACACTGTGAATGGATTATTTACCTGACTTGCTCTCCCTCTGGCCAGAGACACCTGAAGGACAATAAATCCCAACCAGCCTTCTGCATGAGACAACAATGGATGTAGTACCTCATCAGGGAAGGTGCTACATAGAAGAAGTCCATCCAGGGATCTAAAATTCTGTAAGTAAAAAGAAGACACTATAGCCACTCCTATTTTTAAGAAGAAAAGAGTTAATAAGAGAATGGAGGTGAAGGGAATTAGGATTTTTCAACAAAAAGAGTGTTGTTACCAGACGGAAAGGGCCCATTTGCCTGTGCGCATCAAAGCCCAATAAGACATGAGCAGGAGTTTGCAGCCAAGAAAGGAATGATTTATTACGGACATGGTGTCATGCCTGGAGTCACAAGTAGCTCATGCTCAACAACCTGGCTCCCCGATGGCTTTCCAGGGGATAGATTACATAGAAAAAAAAATCATTACTCATGGTGACGAATAGAGTTAGGGTCCTGATCTCTACTGATCGATTGGTGCTAGGGTAGGGGGTAACCTATCATTGTATCTGATCCTGATGTCAGCTGTGGAGTTGTTCTGTCCAACTTCACAAAGATTTATTCTGTAGGACCATTGCACTTTCCTGGGTCTGGAGCTAAAACACAACTGAGGCCAAGATACTACATTTAGTTTGATTAAAAAGTATAAATAGTCAATAGACAAAGAACCGTGTTCCTTGGACTGCTGGATGAGGACCAGAACCTCATTGTCCTGGGGGCTTAACGATTAAGCAAGGGAGAGGACGATGGGTGAGTCAAGTGCGCTAAGTCAGGCCAGGTTGAGTGAAAGAAAAAAATCAAAATAAAAGGCCAGATTAAAGAAAATAAGGTTTCTGCATAGTTACAAAGGGGAAGTGAAGCTATACAGAAGTTTGCACAATCAAAAATTAACGGATGCCTCTGTCACCTGATTCAGAATTTAGTAAGTTGCAATGGGAAAGGGACTAGTGGGAGGAAGAAGGGTAGTAAATTAATGCAGCATAAATACATCTGAAATAGCAAATAAGACCCATTAGCAATTTTTAAAATTCACACAGTAAAGTTCAAGTATTAAAAAAAGTTTTCCTGCCACTTGAAATTGATTTCTTAAAGATTATATTTCTATACCATGCAATCTGCCCCCAACCAAACAAATTAGCTTTAAGAGATTGTAATGGTCAGTTTTACGTACCAATTTAGCTAGATTATAGTCCTTGGTTATCCAATCAAATACTAATCTAGATAGTGCTAAAGGTATTTTGTAGATGTGATTAAAGTCTATAATCAGTTGACTTTAAGTAAGAGGATTATTTTCAAATAATCAGGGTGGTCCCAGTTCAATCAGCTGGTAAACCTTAGGACTAGAGCCCCTGCTTCCCCAAGAACAAGTTCTGCCTGTGGCCCACAGACTTAGCTTGGACCTGAGCATTTGGCCTGCCCTCCCTGATGATTTCAAACTTGTTTAGCCAGCCCTCACAATCCCATAAGTCAATGCGGTGCAATAAATCTCTTAATATACAGGGTCCAGCACAAATAACGCCCTTTTTTCTTACAAAATCTTTTATTACAAAATCATAAGCATGTAATTCTGTAACATAACAATATCACACATAAACAGACCATATGACATTTTAGGTGAAATGTTCAAATTAAAACTATAAATTACTACACCCATATTCTTACCCTACCAACCACATGCAAGCAGGTGTTACTTCTGCCGGACCCTGTGTATCTTCTACTGGATCCGTTTCTCTAGTTGAATCCTGACAGATACATTTTCCTTGCATAACATTATGTCACATATCTGCCTCCTGCTGATGTCCATAGGCCAGTATCTTAGATACATTACATCAGGTCTCTACCATCTAATAAGTGAACATGCCAGAAAAGCATGACTATGAAACCATTAAAAGTTAGTAGAGAATTTCTGTTTAAAGCAGTGATCACAATCCAACTTCCCAGTTAAGTGAGAAAAGTACTTTCTTAAATAGAGAAAAAGCACTGGGTACCACTCATATGCCAGGAAAAAAATTATATATATATATTTTTTATTGTTGACATGATTACCACGTCCCCCATTCTCCCCCTGCTTTGCCCTCTTGGACCCAGCCCCGCCCCCAGCCTTCACTGCATTGTTGTCCGTGTCCATGGGCTATGCATATATGCATATATGTATGTTCTTTGGCTAATCTCTTCCACCCCTGCCCCTCTAAGATCTGGTGGTCCGTTCCATGTATCCATGCCTCTGGTTTTATTTTGTAGCAAAAGCAAAGACCTGGTCTGTCCCATTTATCATCATATCTCCAGTGATCAGCAGTGTCAGACACAGAGCCAACCCTCAATAAATATTTGTTGAACAGATCAAGTTTTTGCTATGATCATGAAGTTTTCAGACACAGCCATGCGCCTGTGCTCCTCTCGAAAAAGGACAACATCAAAGAATATAAACCTCCACTTTCCTCTTTATCCAGAACTAAGGAGACTAAGGGAACGATCTAAGAGAATGCAGCTCACCCTCCAACACTAGACTAGACATAAAAGAATCCACCTGTGAGGATGACACGTAAAAATCAGCAGACAATGGGAGCATTTTAGCAGTTGCCAAGAGGGTGAAAGTTTGGGAAATCGTAACAATTAACTAGATTGTACTGTGACAAATACTGTAAGGTTTGCAAAATGTAATTTATTTGGGTTCTCAATTGTATTTGCAGGTATGAAAAAGAAATGATACGAGTTAGGAAAAATTTCCTTCAAATGAAAATCGAGAGATATGAGCTTTACTAGAAGCAGTAAGTGGAATTGACTAGATAACAGCAAAACAAGCAAATGAATTAGAGAACATGTTTGACAAATTCTCCCAAAATTCAGTGGAAAATTACAAAGAAATGTAGATACATTGAATAGAACCCTGGAGATGTGGACGGTATCTAGAACATCTAGTATAAAGTACTTTAAGAGGAGAGAAGGGCCAGAGCAGAAGCAATAATTGAATAGCTCGTGTTAGTTGAAACAAGTTGTGATGAGAGGGAAGAGAGAAAAATACTTAAACTAGGAAGATGATATAGCTTAGGAGATAAAAGAAGCCACAAAAGCCTGGGTTCAAATTCTGGCCCTGTCAATTACTAGCTTTTGGCTCTTAAGCATGTGACTTAACTTCATGGAACATATTTTCTCAACAGTAAGTGGAGATATTAATATTTACAGAGCTGCTACAAATATTAAATAATATATATAAATCACTCAGCATGCTAATTGAAAGATAGTAGGCACACGAGCTTCTATAAAATGCTAAATTTTTAATATAGGGAGAGGAATATGAGTTGAAAAATAACCACCAGAAGAATAGAAATGTCTACTAAGAACAGCAAATTGCAAATAAAGCTAAATAGGAAAAAAAGGGAGGGGCAAGAAAACATGTAAAATAAATAAGAAGGCTAAATAAAATAAAATAGATAATATAAAACCAAATTATCAGAAAAGCAATAATAAATTATAAATTCACATAACCATAGTTATAATAGAAAATTTATACACCTCTGTCAATTCTTGACAGAGAAATTAATATAATAGTGGAATTGATAAGAGGTATATACCAAACTTTGTATCCGTAGAGCATGTATATTACCTTTGAATATTCAGGAAATATTTACAAAAAAATTGATCAAATTTTAGGCTACTAATAAGTTCTCAATAATTGCCCCAAAACGTTTAAAATTCATTGGGGCAAAAGGTTAAACCACGTAGGGAGCTGAATTGAGAAACCCTACAACCTTGGACTCAGCACACCATAGAAGTACATAGTTTACTTCTACAAATTCTTTAGACAAACGAAACAAAAAAGGGGATTTTTGTTCTGTGCTGGCTCTCAGACAGAAGCCTACTTGTGTGATTAATCAACTCTTGCATGGATGGAAAGTAGACATCAGTGCTTTCAATCAATAGGGTGACATTTTACACATCAAGGCTTCTTTTTTGACTGAGTTGTCCTCCAGTTACTGCGTCTCCTAAAGCATGTTGGGAAAAACTCCAGCCACCACCGCCAAGGTCTTTGCCTACCAAGGGGTCTCTAATAAAAGCTGTGACTTCCAAGCACTACCAGATGAATGAGAAATCTTCAGCTAGCTTGTCTCGCCTTCAAACAGAAAACAGAAATGATCTACCTAAACATCCTTATGATATTTTTGCAACTATGATGGCTCACCTCTCGTATCAAATTAGAAGACCTTGCATATAAATTCAAATATACTTGGACGTAACTTGCCTTTCAAAGGAGATGGTTTTTACCGGATGCTCTCTGAGGATGAGTGAATTTGAAGAAAATTACTGTCCCACACAGAACGCATTGTACTCATGCTGTTCTCACCTCATTATTCCTCCCTTGGCCTCTTTATTTCACGTGTGCCTCACTGTCCTTCAAGGGCCCTCATTTATTCTACGTAACTGCCTAACTTTCCAACCATGCCAACCTTTCGTATCTCAAATCTTACTGTTCTCATAATTTAAGCCCAATTTAACACTTAGTTATTCCTTATATAAGGACCATGTCTTACTTTCTTACTAAGCCTTACAGAAGCTAGAACAGTGCTAGCTGCACAAATGGAGAGTATTTAATTGAACTTTATTTAATGTCTTCCTGAATATATATTTGAAATGTTTTCTTTTACTCTCTACTTAATGGTTCTTCTCAAGATACTTTAGATCTATGATTCTAATGATGTGACTGTGTTACATGTTATTATCAGATTTCTGCTGTAATAATAATCATTAATTTTAAAATTTTAACAATAAAAAGATTTTAAACTATATCATATTAATGGGAAAGTTTATGCCAAAAAAGCAACACAATTTTTCTTTGAAGCTGAAAAACTGAGGATTAATTAACTTACATATAATCTAATTTTGGCATTAATATTTATACTTAAGGTTTTTAAAATATTTTTCTATAATTAGAAAACCCTATATAACATAAGAATTTAACAAGTACAGCTATTAAATTCATAATTCATAATGCTTAAAGTGAATGCAGTTCTAAAAGCTTTGACATTAGAGTGATTTCCATTAAATCAGAAGAGCAATACAAAGACAAATGCTATTTGCAAAATACTAATAATAAATAAATAAATAAACTGAACAACTCATTTGAACAATGGCACAAAAAAACTATTTAAACAATGTCATTCTTTTTAAGCAGGCTATGAGAAGAGACTAAAACAAAACAACAGTCAGCCTGATTGAAATAACAATTAATATCTTTTTTAAAATTTCTTTACTGTTGTTCAAGTACAGTTGTCTGCATTTACTCCCCACTTATCCCTCTGTACCAAAAGAGGCAATGGTACTAGGAAAAGAAAAACAAATAATATCCAAAACCCCCTTCTTTTAAGATATCAAAAAAGAATAATTCAGAAACCATTATTTTTGGCCATATTTGGGGGTTTCAGGTATTATTTGTTTTTCTTATCCTAGTACCATTGCCCCTTTTAGTTCTTTACAATGGAGGACACCAAAAACTAAATAAACAACAGCAACAAATTTTAAATACAACCTGAAAACATTAGCATGTTTGGTTCTGCACAGCAGCAAGGCTATGCAATTTCAAATTATCTTTGTGGCACCAGGAACTCCAGAAATGGGTAACATGCCTGGATCACAAGGAGGATTCTAGCTCTGCTTTTTTCCCTGCACCTTCCCACAGTTTTTAAAAGATTTAATTTATTTTATTTTTAGAGAGAGGAGAAGTGAGGGAGAAAGAGAAGGAGTCAAACATTGATGTGTGAGAGATACACTAATCAGCTGCCTCTCGCCTGCCCCCAACTGGGGACCTGGCCTGCAACACAGGCATGTGCCCTGACTGGGAACTGAACCAGTGACCCTTCAGTTTACAGGCCAACACCCAATCCACTGAGCCACACCAGCCAGAACAAGTTCCTCATTTTGATCTAATAGTTTACACTGTCATCCAAGAGAAATTGGACTATGTTTTCTATGCTTACTAGAACCAAATATTAAGAAATGAGGGTAAGTATATTTAAAGTTTGATTCCTTTGTTGCATTATTACATGAGATTGTCTTCCAAACTCTTCTAAAATGAAGTCAGAGTTTTAAAAAAATTTTTAATAAAAAATAAAATGAGATCAGAGAATGTGACCCACAAGAAACTATCTTTATAGCTTAGAACACATTGTTGTAAATATTTCATGAGCTGGAAAAATATAAAATTTTTAAATATTTATAAATATATACACTGTTTTCTCCAATTGTTGGGAGCAGTCAGTGTTCAAAAGTTAACAGTTGGATAAATGTCATTATACAATCGTCCAAACTCACAGAATGTACACCATTAAGAATGGACACTAATGTAAACTCTAGACTGGGTAATTCCGGTGTGTCAATGCGAACTCACCAGTTTTAACAACTGTGCCATCCTGGTGGGGGATAATAGCAGGGGTAGCTATGCATGTGTGGGGCATACGGGGAAACGCAGTCCTTTCCACTCATTTTGTTGTGAACCTAAAACTGCTCTAAAAAATAAAGTTTATTTTTAAAAACCATTAGATTAAGATGGTTGATTATATTTTCATATCTTCTATATCCTTACTGACTTTTGTCTATTTACTAAGAGAGGAAAAAATTATCCCATTATGATAATTGATTTGTCAACTTCTGCCCTTATTTTAGTTTGACTTTTGCATTTAGTTTGATTTATATATTTCCAATCTATGTTACTAAATGTTTCCGATTTAGAAATTATTATCAACATCTGCCTGAAAATTTGAAACTCTTATCAACATGTAGTAATCTTCCTAATTTCTAGCAATGCTTTTCAACATTGAAGTCCACTTTTTCTAGTTAATGTAACTACAGCAATCTTCTATTTTGCTTTATTTTTTCTGGTATATCTTTTCCCATTTCTTTACTTTTACTCTTTCTAGGTCCTTATAAATTGAACAGGGCTCTCTGTCTCTTATACACAGCAAATTGTAGAATTTTTTTTAATCAAGACTGAAAATATTTGTAGTTTATCAAGGAACTTACCACACTTACATTTATACGATTACTGATATAGCTGGATTGTTTTTTACACCTTATTTTGTGCTTCCTTTCTGCCTCAATATTTTTTGTTCTTGTTTTTTTTTTCAATCCTACATTGGAATATATAAAACTCTACTTCTGTTTTTGTTGATTACCTTGGAAATTTTAATATGAATACTTAATTGCTGAAGTCTAAAGTAAATCAATAATTTTAAAATCTTCACAAAAACACCAGCTTATTAGGGTGTTTTCACTCCCATCGTCCCCTTCCTGATTTATAAATTGTTGTCCAGTAACTTAGTTCTACCTTTATTCTTAATCTATTTATTCTTACTTGATACTGTGATGCCAACATATATTTAATTTCCCTGTAGTATTTTTCGTCTCTTTGTTTCTCTGTGCTGCATCTGAGCAATTTCTTCACAAGTACACTCCAGTTTACTAACTGGTGTACTTCTCTTCAGTATGTCTAACCAGCTGTTTAACTTGTATGGCCTTTCTAATTTCAGTTATATTTTTATTTCTCAAAGCTCTCTTTCAGTTCTTTTTCAAGTATCCCTGATTATTTTCAACAGACATGTGTGCCTTTGTCATACTTTTAATGGCTTCTTTTATTTCCTTAGACCATACTATGACCTGATTATTTCATATGTGGCATCTGAATATTCCAAAATCTCTATTTTTGAAAGTTTGATTCTGTCATTTGTTGCTTTGGCTGACTGTTGTTTATAATGGTTTGTTTTTCATATGTTCTGTGATTTCAAAAACTTATCTGTAGGATTTCTTTGAAGTCTTGGTTTACCATTTTCTCCTCCAGAGAAGATTTGTTTCCTTCTGATTATATTTTCTACGGGTCCCCTAGGGAGTGTGATTTCCATCCCCAAACTCATGTGGCTGCAGGATGGAAATGAGGAATTTTCTGATGAGGTATGTTTTCCCCACTCCACCCAGAGCTAAGGCGAAAACAGACAGTATGTTCACCACCTGCCTCTGTGAGGTAGACTTTTTCCTAATACACTTACAGGGGAAATCGGCTTTATTCAAGGGTCTCTGGTCTGATCTCTACCCTCAGACTAAGCTATTATCCATCCATGCATACAGGACACCCATTAAAGTGTGACCTACTATGACGACCTCCCCTCGGCAAAAGCCAGCTCTAGCGTTCATTTACCTGCCTAGTGTCAGGCTCTCACATTGTTTTTAGCCTAGTACAATTTCCTTTACCGCAAGCTTAGCCATTTTAAAATACATTTTAAGAAGCATTTTATATATTATGCTTATATAGTTATCTGGAGAATATGTTCTGTAACAGAACATATTCTCCAGATAACTAGTCCATTACATCACTGAAAATCAAAGTCAGCCCTTTTTACTTGTAATTCTGGAAGAACTTTGGATGGCTCCCTAACTTACTCCCCTGAAAAGTGTGCACCAGTGGTTTTGACAAACACCTATTCTAAAAGGGAGCTTCTAGAACACCTGTTCTTTGAAGGATTGACTTGATGAACCTTGGAAATCCATTGGGTTGATTATGCTGCCTTATCTATGAAAAACAATTATGAGATGGCTCACTTTCAACAAACCTCATTTTTCTCTCACTCTGTCAGCAACCAGCCCATGAACTGGGTAGGGAAGGCATTACTTGTCCTATTTACAAATACAAATAATGAAAATAGCAGAATGCACAGATCATTGCAAGCACCTTGGGGTAGGACCCACATGTAGAGACTAAGGGCATAAAGTCTGGTCATTTCTTTCACAGACCTTTGCTTTTCCCATGAAGGCTTTGGGTCTTAGATGAACTGGAACTGGTTTGTTTGTGAATAAAAGCTAATAAAAAAGTGACCAGTAGAAACTGTGGTAGGTATCCTAGAAAAAACATTTTGCATATAAATGTAGAGATAGACATCCCATTTTAACAAGAAAATTAAAAAGAGGGCTTATTAATGCTGATGCAAGTAACAAGGTTCAGAAAACTCTGTTTCTCAAAACTTCCACCAATGCTCTTGAATTATGAGCAACAACACGTCAGCTACTTCAGACCTCAGTGTCTGGAAATTGTCACGGATTCATAATAGTTCTCACTGCACCAGCCTGATAGTATCTTCTAAGGGATTCATTCGTCTGTCTTGACTGAAGCACAAATAAACTGGTGGATGGAAAAGGGCACATTTTAATCAAAGTTGAATGCTCACGCTTTGAGACAATGGCAGCAGCACGAACAAGAAAAATTAGTGTAAGTTTCACCTTGACATCTCAGGAATTTAGCAAACTGCCACTGTCATTCTCGTACATTTTGTTCCCAAAATGTCCTCAGCCCAGTTTCCTACGATGACTCTGAAGGCTGCCTTGGGAACAATGACAAAATTGGGCCAGGGCTTGTGAGCTCATTCCACGGGGCCCTTCAGCAGGAAGCAGGAAACGCCTCTCAGCTTGCTCCTGTCTCTGCACCCTGGGCCCTCGTGTGGGACTCTGTTCTTCCTGTGTCACAGCATCTAACAAGAACACGACATCCAGAAGGGGTCCAGTTTCAGCCCCATACCAAAAATATCAGACTCTTGCGAGCAGCCTAGCAGACACCAGACACAAGGTGCAAGTAATAAGTGAAGGTAAAAATCACACCTCTACTTTTCCCCAGATGCCCCTCTGTTCATGCAAAATCAACACCAAGCCAGCTTGAAATCCCTCTCCTCAAGTGGTTGGTCCCAGGGGCTTTGTCCCGACACTTCTGCAAGAAGGCTGAGAGCTTTCCCGGTTCTATCCCTGCCTCTACCCTTGAATTTTACAAAGTGGCATTTACAAAAAATACAGACTTTCTCTGGCTTAGTACAAACTGCCTTGCATAGCACAACTGATGTGTTATTATGCTGAAGGTCCTCCTCCCCAACATGGGTAAGGGTGTGAAGGGTCAGATGGGGTGAAAGGAACAAAGGACCTTATTCTCCGGGAGCATATTCACCAACTGTGGATAGGATGACAAATCTTACATTATAGTTGGACTCAGCACAATGGCTCCTAGCAAGAGATGTCTTGGGCCAATCATCAAATCACATCCATACGGACAAAATCTGAAGTGATATTTTATGTGGATATTGAATCCACATAAAATATAAGGTTATGGATGTAAAGACATTGCTAGGTCTTATTTATTTGCTGACTTGGATGGTCTAGGATTCTGGGAACCAGAAGCCTAAGAATATCTTATTTGAATTCCCTTATGGCACTGGGCTCCCTCTACCCCTGAAGTTATGAGGAATAAGCAGTGGGTAGGGATTCAGTAACGGAAGGGATATAAAGGCAGCAGGAGACCCCTCTGTTCATAATCTCTTGATTTACTTTACCTGCTGCACATGCCCCATAAAGATCAACTGTGAACCCAATTTCATCCATTTGAGAAGAACTCCAGCTTTTAAAATGAATTATAATTTCCCAACTGTTCTTGCTCTGCACCCTGAGAGGTAGCAACCAATAAGGATTGTATTTATTGCTGTCCCACTTCTGCATTGTTTTCCTACATCCCATCATTCCACCAGACATTCGAGAGCGGGAAGAACACCTTGGATATTTGCAAATGCCCAGGCAGATTTGCCAAGACACTCCAATAAGCATCTGGTAACGTCTACAGAGAGGATGCTGTGGGCCTCATGCTGTGCAATCGGAGTTTGGTGAAACAAGCCCCTCTCTAGAAAAGATTACAGGTGACAGTAAGGAAAAAGGAGATTCAGCAAAGTAGACTGATAATTGGCTATAAAGACATCATTGATGGGGGCAAGAAGGAGGCAGAGGAATAGAAGAATGGGAGGTGTCTTCTGAAAGATAGTTTTCCCATCAACCTTTTAATTTTAAAAATTATATGACCAGCCTGGCTGGTGTAGCTCAGTGGATTGAGAGCGGGCTGGGAACCAAAGTGTCCCGGTTCGATTCCCAGTCAGGGCACATGCCTGGGTTGCAGGCCAGGTCCCCAGTGAGGGCCATGTGAGAGGCAACCATACATTGATGTTTCTCTCCCTCTCTGTCTCCCTCCCTTCCCCTCTCTCTAAAAATAAATAAATAAAATCTTAAAAAAAAAAAATTATATGACCACATTCAGAATATTTGAGAAGGGGGAAAAAGTCATCCATAATTGTAAAGCTTAACAAAATCTTCTTGCTGAATTACAATTTTTAGGATTTGTCCCTATGGATCTGGTGTTCTACTCAGTCACTGTCATCAGGGACATACTATGCCCAAGTCTCAGTGTTATTTTTCTTCCTATGCATGACCTTACCTATAGTGTTCCCTTAAGTATTCAATCCCATCCGTGTTTTCCTATGCATGACCTTAACTTTTCCTGATTCATTGTCTTCTAAACATTTTCTCTGGGATATTTCCTTCAGACACATTACACACCTCTGCTGCACCCTTGTTTCATGACCCCCAGGCCTCCTGTGAACCAAAGTTATCCACTACAAAGGGCTCTGGACAAACTGCAAAACACGCGCTGTTGCCACTATTGTTATAGGCGCTGCGTATCTTTTTTCTCTGCCTCTTCCTGCCTCTGTAACTTCTCCCTCTTCAGTGTCATGCTGCTTACTCCTGGGAGAGGAAAATAATGATTCTTTGTCCCTGGTAGAAGGAAGAATTATTTTTGTCCTGCTATTGTGAAAACCATGTGTTTTCTCATTAGCTTCCCTCATGTGTCTTTGAAAACAGCTCCCCCCTCCCTTTCCTGGAAATTCAAGCAGGTGCACTCCATTGCCCTTCCTATTTCCCATTTCAAATACTTCCTAGCGACTGTTTGGCACATCATGTAATTTTCTGCCCCTAGGTGATGGCTACACCTGTTAGAGATCTGCACATTGTAATCAGTTGATATTTCTTACCTATATATATGGTTTAAACTTGTAATATAAACGCATTTTAAGAAAATAGGGATTCAACCTTTGAAACCTTCATGTTACTTGATTTGAGTCACAACAAATCAAATAAATCAAGCACGCTGTGTTGTAAATATGCTTCACAACACCACTGCACAAAACCACTTACATTTGAAGCTCCAGTCATTAGAATGATAAGATCTTTGACCTCAGTTGTTATTATTGTTTCAGATTTTTGCTTGTTTGTTTCAGGGGCAGTGGAGTTGGTACCCTAGGACAACAAAAAATGAGGGAAGGGTCTAACCCACACATCATTGTGACCACCATATTAATTTCCTACTGCTGCTGTAACAAAGTACCACAAACTTAGTGACTTAAAACAATACTAATATATTATGTTGCGAGTCTGGAGGTCAAAAATCCAGAATGGATCTCACACAGCCAAATCAGGCTCCCGCAGAGTATCCATTTCCAAGCCTTCTGCAGCTCTGAAAGGCTGGCCAGCATGGTTTGGTTCATGGTCCTCTTCTACCTTCAAAGCCAGCAATTCCATCTTTCGGAAAGTTGCTTCTGTCCTCATATCTCCCCTTCTGCCTTGCCTGCCTCCCTCTTTCCCTTATTAGGACCCATGTGATTGCATCGGACCCACCCTGATAAATGCACATCTGCAAGTCCCTTTGCCATGTAAGGTAAGCTAGTCACAGACTTATGGGATTGGAATGTGAGAAGCCATTATTCTGCTTATTACCACCACCATTGTCACCTTCTACTATGATGCCACTGTCAAAACTCTGTGTTTTGACACCACTGTCCTGGAGCTCACAAAGCCCTTCATCGTGTTCTCTCTGCTGAGAACAGGCTCAGCTGCAGACCCTGCCACTGTCTTTAGTGGTCCACCTTGGGGCCCGGGACCATCATTTGATTTAGCAAAATGGAGGTTTCCTTTAGTGAGAGCAGTTTCATGGAGAAGTGCAAGGGCGGGGAGATTAGAGTGGGCAGACGTGAATGAGAGATGAGAACATTGAGAATATGCTTTCTCAAAGTTTGTGAATAGGAAGAGAGAAGAGTAAGTGAATATAAGTATAATTTGCTTAAGAAAGAAGTGGCTAAAGCAGCTTAGACTGATTGAAATTTATGAAATCACATAAGATTATAGTAGTTTTGGTTCTACCTCTCTGTTAGTCTCTCTGACTTGATAATTCTCCATACAAATTATAGAATAATTCTGACAAGTTCCAATAAATTCAGCTGGTACTGTATTGAATCCAATATATAATTTCAGAAGGATGCACATCTTTTCTATATTGACTTTTCTCATCCATGAATATAGCATATCTTTTGTCATCCCCTCCTCCATAATGATGCTGCCCATTTTTCTTTTAGTTTAATCTTATTTTGTGTGTCTCTGTGTGTAAACCTATATTTTGGCCAGCTGGTTCTCAAGTCTGAGCATCAGAATTACCTGTGGAGTCCTTCAAAAATATATATGCCCAGGATGCAGTCCTATAGATTTTAATTCAATGACTGTGGGGTAAGATGTGACAATATTTTTTTCTTAAAAGTAATTTTGATGCACAGTCAGGATTGAGAACATTTGGAAAATATAGGAAAGTAGAAACTAAGTTTAATTACTTAGTGCTTTCCTTCTTGGCTTTTCCATATTTTTAATAGTATTGTGTCTAATGTCTTAACATTAGTCCCAAGGTTAATTAAAATGTCTTTTAAGTGTCATTTAGTTGCCTCCATTATATTCCATCTTATGGACAAATTTACTTAACTGTTCTCTACACTTTCCCTCACTTCTCTTATAAGGAAATACCATATTTGGGGGAGGAGGGGTGGTTAATAAAGAAAAGTACATATTCCAGAACCCTAAATACTTCATTTTTTTCTTGCTAAAATGTTCTAGAATAGACACCTTTGTTGAATTTATACTCTTCACCATATAATCTAGTAGATGCCACAGTGAAAGGAACTCTAGCCTACATCATCAGTTTCACTGCCCGAATACCAAACCGGTGCGGATGCTTGTCACCAGCGGCCCTTGTTGCTAAAATGAAGCGGAAGCTCTGATGGGATTGAATACTTAAGGGAACACTATAGGTAAGTAATTTGTTACCAGGTATTTAAAAAATGTTTCATTGGTGTTAATAATATAGATAGGCTATGTTCGACTTCACAATTTGTAACAAAATTGTGCAAATAATGTGCTATAAAAACTAGTGGAAAGGTTTCTGGGCTGAAATGAACTTATAAATTATGGTGGATCATATAATATATAAACCATTATAGGGCAGTTATAATAAATGAACTTTAAGTACCTGTCCCCAAAAATGTGGTTGGAGTGATTAAAAGAAAGCTACAAAATGACATTGTTCAATTTTATATATGAATTTTTAATTGCAGAACACTGCTATGCAGTGCGTAATAGCTAATACATAGGAATTAGAATAATGAAAGAACACATGAGAAAGATTAAAACCCAATTCATAAATTGTTACCTCTGGGGAGGGAAGAGGAGAATGAAAAAGTAAAAGAGTGTAAGGGGAACTTCAACAATATCAGAAATATTTGTTCTTTCAAGCAAAAATAAAAATATAACTGAAACTTGTAAAATATTAGAATGAAGAGATACTGGGTGATTTTTTATAAATATTTGTTATGCTAATCTATACAGTTGGGTTTTTTTAATTTTTTTTAAGATTTTATTTTTATTTATTTTTAGATAGAGGGGAAGGGAGGGAGAAAGAGAGGAAGAGAAACAGCAATGTATGGTTGCCTCTCACATGGCCCCCACTGGGGATTCGGCCTGCAACCCAGGCATGTGCCCTGACTGGGAATCGAACCAGGACCCCTTGGTTCTCAGCCCACGCTCAATCCACTGAGCTACACCAGCCAGGGCTGTTTTTTTTTTCATTTTTTAAAAAAATTACTAGAATAATTCAGAACACTGAATTTCTAATGTTAATTTTAACATCCATCCCTGTTTGATCGGGAATACACATCTTACCTTCTCTGTTCTTGAGGCCTTTTTTGTCAGTAAATGAAAATATTAATGTTTGTCCTTCCTCAACTTTTACACAGATAACTTGCTAAGGGGGGACACTAAACTACAGGATATCAAGTTCTCTGTAGAATGAAAGCACTTAAATCAAGAAAAACACTTTTTCCCTCTAGTAAAGAACTGCCAATCTATAGGAACAGGAAGAAAAAAAAAATCAATTGAAGGCCACATAAGTTAAAAGTAATTCAGTTTAGCTGTTTTTGTTCTTTGTTCAACACAGTGAAACACTGTATTTACCGATTTTTTTAAGTTAACAGGAAACATAAAATGGTACCAATAAATATAACAATAAAAAATAAACTTCCTACTAATTGGTAGTCACAGTATAGTCATGGGGATGTGAAGTGCAGCACAGAGAATACAGCCAATAACATTGTAATGACTGTGGGTGGTGCCAGGTGGGCCCTGGAAGTATCAGGGGGACCACTTGATAGAGTACACGGTTGTCAAACCACTGTGCTGTACACCCGAAACTGATACAAAATAATGTCGAATGCAAATTGTAATTGAAAAATAAAATTGAAACAAAGAAAAAGAAATAATACCATTTGTAGCAATAAAAACTAAATAAATAAGAATAAACTTCCTTTCTTTATTATTTCTAAGTAATGGAAATGGGGCAAGAAGAAAGAGAGAGGGAGGTAAAGAAAATGAGGTGGGAGGGAAGGTGTAAATAGAGCAACAGAGGCAAAGGGACACGTATCAAAGAAAAAAGCGACTTTGGTCCTAAAAGAGAAACATGCAGAGAAGGACCATCCTTACACACACAGCAGCCGCAGCTTCCAACAAAATGAGGATGGAGAAAGCACGCAGAGAGGGGCCCGTACTTCTAGGAGAGAACATCTGAGGCACAGCACACAATCAGACCAGTTCGCAGCTGCCACATGCCTTACGTAAAGGCCTCCCCATTCCTGAGCCACCAGCCCAGCTCAGTTCCCAGTTCCCAAGACCAATCCCGCTTGAGTCAGGAGGGATTAGCCGTTTTTAGGGCTGTGCTTCAGTAAGTCACTCATCATACTGGCTCTACCTTGATCGAACCTCAGTAATCCACTGAGGTTCTTCCCTTATAAGTGGCCCAGTTTATCTTTTAACAACATGGTTCTGACTTTGACACTCCTTGAGTCCATACTATGATAACCTGCCTGTTTTAATTGCCAACTGTCACTCATCGGGATTTCCCATTTCTGCTTTTGTTCACGTGTTAGAACTTAATAACACTTCATCTTGGTCTCTTATAATAGGTGGTCTGCTCACCTGGGAAAGGTTGCTAGATCATCCAGATGCTAGATATAGCTTGCCAAACTGATCATCATAGCTGTATCTTCATCTGGGGTTACTCTTTGAATTAGTGGGAAGGTCCTAATTCTAGGCACTGGTCTTCCCCAGACATGGCCAGATATATCCTGACAGAAGACAGAACTCACCTAGACCTTCGTAAAGCAGCAACTTGGGACCTTATGTCGCGTGATCATTCATCACAATTGGTCTGAGACTGTCTCGGGGTAGTTATTAATAGTCCTCCCTTCACTCTTGGAAGTATCCTGGTTTGGACAATAAATTATATGGTCATCCTCAGGCTGTTGCCACTAAAGACTTCTAAATCCATATTTCATTTTTATAGCTATAGTTAAAAGTGGGATATCAATTTTCAACTGTATTTGAATAGCAGATTAATCAGTCTAAATCCTGAGTGCAACCATTGACTGAAGATTTATTGCTCTGGTTTAAAAACTATGTAAGAAAATAGAGGCTACCAGAAGAGGACAAAAGCAATAGGAGCTATTGCAATACTATTGCAATCAGAAGAAAGAACTATTAGAAGTAAAAGTAAGGAAATTAAATAGAAACAACAGAATTTGAAATCAAATTATGAGGCAGATATGACTGTAATAAAGCCTTAACATGCTTATTTCATTGGTTAGTTCTAAATCAAGATCTTACTCCTTTCTGTTAACACATGACTTCTGGATCCCAGCAAAATCCACTCACTTAAGTGTTTTTGGGAATCCCTTTTGGTGTCTTATATGAATTTGTTGCAGATCCTGTCCTGCAGAATCCGTATGCTGTGGGTGACGTGTAAATGAATCCACATGAGATCTGGGAGTATAGAACACCGGGGCTAGGCGACCCCCTCTGGTCACAGAGAGAGGCCCCGAGCCCTGCCTAAACAGGCTTTTATTCTTTTTTCTGGGTGCATTACATCAGAGTGTTCTTCATTTACTCTGCATAGGTTCACATTAGGTGATAGACAGTCAAGGAAGGCACTTCAAAAGGGTTATTTGCAAATGCAAAGACAACAGGTATGGGCTGAACTTCAAAGGATTAGCACTGGCCTTCCAAAGCCAGATATGCATAAGCATATCTTTTAATCCAGGGTGAGGGAGTTTCAGCATAGCAAATTTTATCTCTAGGAAAAAACTGCAGGCCTAATTTACCCAGAAAGACCCATCCACGCATGTGGGGCCTGCTTGTCAACATGCACTCCAGAGATTTTTTAAGGAGTACTGAGCTACGTTTCCCATGATGAGTGGAATTGTTCCCTATATGAACTCACACTCAGGTCTGTCCACCTTGATCGGCTCCAGGCCAGAAGCCTAACCTGGGCCCTTTGGAGATGTCTTCCTTGCCACTACCAGCCATGCGGCGCTTGGCAACATTAAACATTCAACAGCCTCTAGACAGTATTTATCTCCTCTCCCCTACCCCCGCCACCACCACTGCTGAAAGCACTGTGTCATCATCTTCATCAGCTTCGCAGTTGCCTTCAAAGGACTGAATGTAATTTCAGGACTGTATAAATGCAACTACTCCCTAACAGTTAAGCGAGAGCTCGACATGGCTGCCAGGCAGAAACAGGTGCCAGGCTAGACCCGCCCCACAGGAATTGTGTTTGCCACCTGTGTCCTAGATTATTCAGGGAGATCCTAAACCCCATCGGAAGTGTCTCTACTAAGAGAGAGACAGAAGGAAATTTCATGGAGTGAGGATGAGGGGGGAGAAAGAGAGAGAGAGAGGTGAAGACAGGCAGAGCTTGGAATGATGCAGCCATAAGCCAAGGAATTCTGGAAAAGGCCAGTAACCATCAGAAGCTAAAAGAGTCAGGCAACGGATTCTCCCGCAGAGCCTCCTAAGAGAGCACGGCCCTGCCAAGATTTTGACTTCAGAATTCCAGGCTCCAGAACTGTGAGACAAAAAATTTTTGTTGGTTTCTGAGTTTGTGGTAATTTGTTATGGGAACTACAGAAAACTAACACTGATGGGAAACTGAGGCTGAATGAAGGAATTTATCTGAGGTCACAAAGCTAGAAATTTGCAGAGCTGGGGTTTAAATTCAATGAAATGTCTCCAGAGCTCTTTCTTAGCTACTAGGCTAAGGCACCTTCCTGCTTCTGTCCTCTCTCCTTTCTGCAAAAGAAAATCCTCATGAGAACCAGATTCTCACAAATCAGTTTCTATTAGGCCACCCAATAGTTCCATAATTAAGAGAATGACTTTAAATAACAATGCCCTAGATTTACATTATATGTCAAAAAGTATCTCTAAGGTAATTAGTGAACTCCCTAGGTAGAAAAATATTAGATAAAAAAAAGAAGACAAAAAGGCAAGTAATAGGAACACTCTCAAAGTAAAAAAAGTTATTCTCTGAATTCTTTCCTCAATATTGTACTTGACATGTTTATCTATATCAAAAATATGTAAGATCTTACTTGTGATACAATTATTCTGGTGCCTGCATCTATATTGACCAATTTAGTGAACTGACCATTTCTTGAAAGAAATCACCAAAATATGTGTTAGATAGAAATATTTCTGAGGAAGCTTTGCACAACTGAGAGTCACTTTTTTACTTTGTTTTAGAGCTGCTGTGAGGGTCTCCCTGGAGTCACAGATTTAATTTTATGAAACATTAGGAAAACAAAAAATAGCTCAGTGTTTCAGAATGTGGAAGCAAGGGCTTCATTCTACTTGATCTTGGGCTTTGAGCTCAGTGGACGTGTCTGATAGCCTCTGAATGCAATGTTGCAGCACAGGGAGATACTTTCTGATTTCATGCATCATTTGTAACTTCTACAGCAATTTCACAAAATCAGTACACACTCTTCCAAACCAAAGACGCAATATCCTGATTTGTTACTCCACTGGTCACTGGAAATTCTGTTCAAGCATAAATAGCTTGCATTTCCATAAATAGTGTTGACAAGTGTTTCAAACATGACGAAGCACTTTTATCTTGAACCAGAAGTCTCTTCCGACTGCTTCTCTCGTTCTCTCTTTCCACCCTTGAAATACAGGTGTTTCCTCAGGTTTAATGGATGGTCTTTTCATTTTTCTTACATAAACAGTTGCTTTTCTTTCAACTACAATGACATTCATGGCCTCAAATATCACCTGCCCTCAAAAATCTCCTCTGTACCTGATTTTTTTAAATAAAAAACTTTAAACAAATAGAAAAAAGCTCAACATATCTTTAACATGATAATGGTATCTGTTTAATAAAAAAATAGAGCTACTTCCCCATTAAAGTCAAGAACAAGGTAAGGACAGTAAGTAATTTTACTGTTATTTTTTCATTGTTCTAGAGGAACTAGTTAATACCATTAGGCAAGATAACAAAATAAAATGTATGAAAATTATAAAAGGAAAGGTAAAATGATTTCTCCTTCAGGTAACATGAATTAGTGGGGCCGCCATGTCTCACGAACGCAGGGATCACCATTCCCATTGTATTCTGGCCATACGGTGTGGCAAACAGCCATGATTATATACCTGGAAAACCAACAGAATCCACTGAAAACTATTACAAACAATGAGAGAATTTAATAAGGTGACAGGAAGAAATTAATATACAGAAAATAATAGTTTGCATGTATAAAACAACATTGGTTAGAATATGTAAGATAGAATAAACTTAACTTACAGTAACAATAAAAATATCAAATACTAGGGTTATAATAACAATGAAAATATTTAAATACTTAATATTATATAATATACTTAATATTATATATAGATACTTAATCTATATAAATATATAAATACTTAATATTTTCATTGTTATTATAACCCTAACATTAAAAGGGCAATATGAGACTTCTTGTTTTCAGTCCAGCAGGTAAGGACCTTTGAAGTTGTCACTCTGTCCTAACAAGTAAAAAGCTAAAGAAGCTAAAAAATCAACATCATTTCTTAGCTCCACAAAGAAGTGAGGTCACAGGGCAAACCACTGCTCCAAGGATTGGGGTGAC
>PVJI01012539.1:0-51352 GCA_004026765.1 Micronycteris hirsuta | reverse complement strand
CCGACCAGCCTGCGGGCGGCTCTTCCTCTGCAGCCGCTGGAGCCCACTCCTGTTTCAGGGCGGTCTCGGGAACACGTGACTGAGAAACCAAATGACGCGGATGTCCAGTGTGGGCCACCAACCTGGACTTCCAATGTCCTTTGCAAAACCTACCTGAATCCTTCAAAGACATATTTAGAGAAGAACACAGAAAAGTTAAACTTCTTACAAGGCAAGAAGGGAAAGTGTTTACGCAGAAACTAGTTGTTTCTGATGACGGGAAAGGGAGCTCGGGAGGATCATTAAAATAAGCCAGGTTCCCGTGAGTTCAGAATGGGGTGAGCACTGCGTTCTACTTCCCTTCACGCACATCGATACTGTCTCTGATCCTCTGTTCTAACGCAGAAAGTGAAGGACACTGACTGGGATCTTAGTGTCCCTGGTTGAGCGCAAGCTGTGAACTCCGGCAAGGGGCACGAGTTTCTAGCGTTGCGGGCTGCAGCGAGGAGGACCGCAGGCTCGGAGCAGCCCTGGGTGGTCAGGGACGGAGGCCTGGGGGCAGAACTCGACAGCGCTGCTGGAGCTCTGCGTGCGCTGGGCCAGATGCTCTCAGCCACTTCCCAGAGCAGCCCTGTCGCAGTGGCTCGTGTCCCGAAGGCCATTAGTGTGCGAAGGAACAGGGACTTCCCCTCGGACAAGTCCCACGTGGGAGCGAATCCCTCGTTACCCAGTCTGCTCAGCCATCCATCTTACATCAGGCAGGACCACCGCCAACACTGTTGCGGGGTGTGCACGCCGCTTTTACGTAAAGACGCAGGAGTGCTGTCTTAGTAACAATTCTTTTTCCCCAACCTGTCGCCTCCCTTTTTCATTCAAAGTAGCAATCATCAAACAATTTTTTTTGTGTAAGGATCCTTTTCATTCAAAAATTAACTGAAGAAAACAAAGAAGTTTTATGAGTGTTAAACTAAAAAAAACTGTATTTATTAATTCACTAGGAATAAAAATAAGCCCATTGCCTATTAACATAATTTATTTTAAATTCTATATTTTCTAAAATTAAAAAATGAGAATTTTAAAAAACATTTTTGCAAATTTCTTTAAATACCTGCCTCAATAAAAGAGAATAGAAACTATATTCCCACATTTCCTTCTACATTTAATCTGTCATTAGGTGTTGATTTGGTGGAGGTATAGGGAGAAAATCTGCCCTTGCTCAGAGGTGGTTGGGAAAAGGGGGAGTATTTTAGGTTGATCAGATAAGATCGGGTACATTCAGGATGTAATGGGTGTAGATGGGGGAGTATTTTAATAGTTTCTCCGAGAACTGTGGATATCCTTCTTTGATAATACATCACTCAACAAGTGGTAGTTTCTTAAAACTTAGTTCCAGTGTAGAATCCACATGTCTATCATAAACTTTTGATAAGTCTTTTACCCATTTTGATGATTAATTTTTTATGTCAACTTGGCTGGACCACAATTTGCAGTTATTTGGTCAAACTCCACTCGAACTGTTTCTGTGAAAGTATTTTGAGGTATGATTAATACTTAAATCTGTACATGTTAAGTAAAACAGATTGCTCTCCATAATGTGTGTGGGCCTCATCCAATCAGCTGAAGGCCTTCAGTCACTGAATTACACAAATTATAAAAATGTCCACACATTTCATCACACAATATTTTGAAAATTATATTTGCTAATATATCTATCACTGATCTCATCAACAGTCTTTTGGTATTGGGAGATTGTCAAGCTCACAAGGGCAATTAGGAGTTTTCTAAAATTCTAATTATTGCTGACAAATTTGAATTTCAGCACAAGTAATAAACACTGTCCATCAGTTCCTCTGAAGTACCAAGCTTATTGCTCATTCTGGAGAAAACAGCTAGTAAAAGCCCAAGTCTAAATAAATATTTTTCAGTAAATCTTTTTACCAAAAACAATGTTTCATTTTTTTAAAAAAAGAGGCTAGTAAGACTTGCCACACAATCATACACATTGTTCTTTGTTGTACAGTATAAGTGCTTGGTGTGCACCGCCAATTTCGTCACATAGCATGTACTCAGCTGTTGAGGTTTAATACAAAACTAAGTTTTACCAATTCATGAAGGACATTCTTCAGTGAAAATGGGATTTTTTAAAAAATTGCAAGTGTGCAGCAGGGCATACAGTGACTACAAGTCACATGTGGTGCCGTCGCCTTGATTCGTGGTAATGGGCCACTTGATCGATGCACCAAATACATAGTCAGTGCAAATAACAAACACAGTAAAAAAGGCAAAGAGTGTCTCTGGATTATTATGAGCATGGTTTTGACCTCAGAGACCCCTTAAAAGGTCCTGGCGCCTCCCATGGGCCTGTGGGGCACAGTATAAGAACCACAGAACTGCCCTGCTTTCTCCTCAGCTCACACACCGACAAGGGAGAAAGGACGGCTGAGAAGGGGAAGGGGCACTAGTCTAGGGCACACAAAGACTTCCCAAAATTCACTTGCTTCAGGAGTGCGTCCAGATGCCACTTCTGTTCTGTTTCTACCTTCCCTTTCACATTAGACCTGACTCTCTCTTTGTAAAAGAAATGACATTTCTACTCATTCCTTTTTACAATAGTACACTGTCTGAATGTTAAATCACAGGGCACCCAACAAAAATATAATTGAAAATGTTGATGTCAGTGTTGCAAAAAAAAAAAATGTAAATACGGTAGAAAAAGCATTTTGCAAGGAAGGGGTTTCCAATAGAATGTTTTCAATCAAATTGAAGCAGGGTCTAATGGAGTCATTCAATGAAAGGTCATTTAAAATGACGTAATATTTGATGAAAGGGCAGTAAGTGATTTTTTTGGCACATACCCAAAAAGGAGTTCAAAGAATTGAGAAACTTTATTATAACAAGACTACTTGTATTTCCATCTGTTCATCTATATAAAAAGTTTTCTCATTCGTAGCATATAAGTAAAAAATTGGGGTGGTCATGGTGGTGAAACCAGATTCATTTCAGCAATAATTAATATTTATCATTTAGTACATGAACTAATTGTTAAAAAATTAAAAAGATACCTCCATGTCATTAAAAGATGCATGGCCAATAACATTTTACTTTTCATTTATAATAATTATGAATGGAATAATAAAGCATTTAGCATATGGTATTTATTATAGGTTAGAAACTATTCTAAACACTTAACTAGTCTAAATCACTTAACCCTTAAAACATTCATATTAGATTAATATTATTCTTAACCTCAATTTTACCTATAAAGCAAATGAAGCCACAGAGCAACAAGAGTTAGAGCGAGGAATTGAACCTGGCATTCAGGCTCCAGAGTCTGTGCTGTTTCAATATATTATTAAAATATTAATAGTATTTTGATAAATTACACAATAATAATTATACCTGTAACTAATCTAGAAGAAATTTTAATATTTAGAGCCTAAGGAATTGGGAAATTTAAAAATCATATTAATTATTTGCAGTTTTATTACAAAGAAATGATAGTGATTAATAAAAACATAAACCTGTATTAAAATTGAAGAAGATTCTATAAGCTGAATGGAAGAAAACAGGAGTTCGAAGTAGAAAAAAATCATGTACAACTCCAAGTGATAAGAGAGAAGCTTAAAGATATATTTTAAAAATGTATGATGGTAGATAACAAATCACTTTTAGTATTTATGTTCCATTAGACATATGTAAAACAGGAACATAATAATTTTGTTTTAAACTGTCAACATATATAGTACAGGGTGGGGCAAAAGTAAGTTTACAGTTGTTCATATGGAAAATAATACAATAATTAATAAGTAATAATACAAGAATAAACCTTGTGTTTTGTGCACTCACAGCTATAAATCTACTTTTGACCCACTCTGCATATGGGAGATTACGGTTCTTGTAACTACTGAAAACTTATGAAAATTTTAGCTACCAACCTAAATGTAGAAGGACCCATGGCTTTCTAAGAGTAATTTAGAGGGTATGTTGATCAAAATGTTTTAAGAGTACTGTCCTACGGACAGGAAGTTTCAAGAACCACATCCTTGGCCTAAATAATTTTCAGAGAATGCCTTGAAATGCACCAGGTCTGAAACCAACAGGGCCAGCGAGCTGGTTGCCACCCTCGTAAGTGTTTGTTTACCAATGGCCATGGCATTGACGGTGTGTCTTTTCTCCACACTGACTAAGCAGGACAGCTGTATTTATGCATAAGTTTAACACTCCTGTGTTTCTGAATAAAATATAAGTAGATTTATAATTTCTAAAAGTTTGAAGAGAATCAGTAATTATATTCTTTGCTTTAAATGTTTCATATTAGATATGAAATACTAATATCCTTCAATAGTTACTTCCAGCTTGAGAGCAGCATAATCAATCAGTAATTTTTATGGGATTCTTAAAGTTTTGTCATATTGGGATTTATAATTCCTTCCACAAACAGAAAGCTATGCACTTCATTATAAACTAATGGCCCAATAATTACCTTTTGGTTAGGCAACTTATATGTTGAACTTGCAAGTGATTTATGACTAAGCAATGACAGGCACTTACCAAAAAGAAACACTCTATAATACAATGCAGATCCCTTGCAATAAATCAAACCACTCAAAATAAACACAGCTTTCCTAGTTATTATGCATGCTATAAGTTAAAATGTCAAATCAAGTACAGGAAGGTTCTGTTTCTAATAATGGTGGAATATGTTCTATAGAACCAACCCTCCCACAAAAAAAATATCACTTGTATAACTATATTGGAAATAACTACTGAAGGAACTAGAGAGAAATCAAAAGCAGGCAGACACCAGACGGGAATCCATACTCTGAAGAAGGTAATAGCACTGGTTTGTATGTTCTATGTTTTCCCCCCATTATTTGCCTCTTCATTTGAGGGGAGGGCAAGGTCAGCTCCACTTCGGAGGGCAGCTAAAACTCATAGAAGCTCCTAGTCCTACTCAGCTGAACATCTGAATGACAGAATCCAGGGTGACCATGGTAGCTGTGAAGTGAGAGAGGATCCAATAAAAATAAGACCCACAGAAGAATGTCTCAAATTGTGCATTTCAACCCTCCCCAAATCTGTGGCTGACTCACGGCATCCATCTGCAAAGCAGAACTCCAAACAGCTCTGTTAAGGCTATTCATGTCTGACCAGGGATTTCAGCTGTCATTCTATTACAGAATAGACACTGTGGAAGTTTGAATTCAGCCAAATTAACTAAAATTTAAAAAATGAGCACTCTTGAGAAAACTAGAAAAGGATCCAGACTCTCTATAACATATCACTAACAATGCCCGAGACACAATCCAAACGCATTAGACATATGAACAGGAACATGTGACTCGCACTTCAGGCAGAAGGCAGTATGAACACCTAGGTGTTATCAGGAGACAGCATTTTAAAGCAATTACTATAACTATGTTAGAAAATCATGCTCATGATAAACAAACAAGAAATCTCAGCATAAAACAGAAGTCACCTGAAGTAGTACCACATGAAAACTCCACAACTAAAAAATATACCTAAAATGAAAATTCACTGGATGGGCTTAACAGCATTCTGGACAGAGTTGGCAAACATGAAGACAAGCTAAAAGAAATGATTGTTGAAATCCCAAAGGAAGAGAGAATTAAACTGAAAAAATATATCCTTGAAGAAATACCAACCAAAATACTCTAAAATTGTATAAAAGGCCTACATTTACGATGAAAGGAACGCAGCAAACCCATGGCAGTATAAATGCAAAGAAAACCACCCCTGGAAGAAAACACACTGAATACGGGGGGCCAACAACACCACATCTGATGACCTGCTACTGAACACACACACACAGGGGAGCACACGGGGCAGCAGGCTGTCACCGCTAAGTGCTGAAACCAAACAAGCAGGGGCCGGCATTCGAAAGCACCTCGGTCTAAGAAAGCGAGGATGACAAACTGCTTTCAGGAAGATACAAACCCTTCTCCCACAGCCCAGGAACGTCACAGCGGTCACTTCTCTCAAGAGAAATGGGGAGAAGAGGAGAAACAGGGAGAATCATTTTTCACTGAATGCCCCGCTATACCCTCTGAATACCATTTATTTATTTAAAAACCCTAAATATTTTTAAAGTCAAATAGTGAAAAATTGTATCTTCTGTTATAAAACTTATGCTTCTTATTAATTTTCTACTTCATGTCTAATGATATAGTCTAAAGTTATTAAAATATAAACTCATAAATCTAGAAGAAATGAAAATGAGCACACAAGAGAGAAATAACTAAAATCAGAAAAAATAATATTAAAAAAAACAAGACTAAGTTTCAGAATAGGGAGAGAAGTGATTTCATCTGTTATAAAAACTATGTTCCTTATGAACTGGCTCTTTCCTTCCTAATTAATATATGCCTTAATAAATCTAGAAGTCATGAAAAGAACTACCCCACAGGTGAGCAGAGTCAGCAAAATTAAGGAAAAAAATAATATGAGTAAAAACCAAAGCTAAGTTTCATGATAGTGAGAAGTGGTCTGGAATTTGGAAGAAAAGCTGGAGTTTCATTTATCTTTACACTAATTTTCATTTACAGGGTGTATGACAGACAAACTCAGAAAAAATGATAATTTCACATTTAAAAGCCACAAAACAGAAGAAAGAGAAAACATTCATGTCACAGACAACAGCTGTCCGTGGTTGCCGGGGTGGGGGTGGGCGTGAGGGGGAGGTGGAGGAGGGTGTAGGGGGATACATGGTGATGGAAGGAGACGACCTGGGGTGGTGAACACACAATAAAATATACAGACGATGCATTACAGAACTGCACACCGGAAACCTGTATAATTTTGGTAACCAGTGTCACCCCAATAAATTCAATAAAAAATGAAAATAAAAATAAAAGCCACAATTTAATTTCCTACTACTTTAAGAGAAACAGTTTAGCATAATGGTTCTTAAGCTGGCCTAAACTTCAAACCCTGGTTACATCACTGAATAGTACGCAACCTTGAGTAAGCCCCTCAGTTTCCTCATCTGGAAAATGGAAATAATAAAATAGTACCTACTAATGTAGTTGTACGGATCAAATGAGGTAGCACAGTATTAAATGTCTCAGAACAGTATCTTATACATTATAAACATTAAATAAATGTTTATATGTGTTTATAAATGTTACACAGTATTTCAATTGAGCATCGCCAGGGTTAATATAAACTCTATTGCTTAAAAAACAATCTGTCTTGTGTAGAATATCTTCAATGATTTTTATTATTCATTCGTATTTGATTACAGATGATAAGTATGAGCTACTGGAATAAGGTTGCAAACATTTTTACATTTCAGAGTGGCCACGATCTGCTGCTCTGAGGAAGGGAAGCTACCCTGTCACTCAGAGACACACTCACGTATGCACTCCACCAGGACTCTTCCCAAACATAGACACCCTGAGTGCTTAAAGAAAGGCAATTTTAAAATTAAAAGTTGGAACTGTAGGATATATGAATTGCAGTATATCTCAATAAAGCTGTTTAAAAAGTACCCAAACTAAACTCTTTTTCAATAGCTGGAAATTTTGCATTTCATTTTTCTTTTTGTACTCATGTTTATTCTACTCTTCCCACAGAATTATACCTTGCTATTGTATATTTTATTGTCAAACTGTCATTCTTGTCTTAAAAAATATGTATGTAACCTGAAATTAATTTATTAAATAATGTTTCTTGGGGGTGGTGTGGGGTGGGGAGGATGACTTGGACAAGTTACCTTCCTCCAAAATTTAAGTTTCGCTGACAAAGAGACATTTCCTCCGTGTGGCCTACACATCTTTACATCACCACGATCACTGAACAAGCTGCAGCAAGGTGCGTACAGAAATGAGGAATGTGTTGAGGGACAACAGGACAGATGTGCCCCTGAAATTCCTGTGACCAACCAGGCATGTGGTACGGATTCGTCTGTAGATCGCAAGTGGGGTTGCAAGATAAAATTGTTCCTTAAGACGTGCAGATGTGGTTCCAAAGCCCCTAAGCTGTCCAGTGAAGCTGCACAGGTCGGTCCACACTATGCCTGCAGTTTAGAACAGACAGAGGTGGACTTCTTGTTCTGTAGTGTGACAGCTAGATCCTCCCATGAAAAATAAAATTGCTAGAGAAAACATGTTTAAGGTCCAATTTGCAAATATACTGATGAACAGATAAAAAATTTCTCAGCCCTAGCTGGGTGGTGAAGTTGGTTGGAGCGTCACCCCATAAACTAAAAGACTGTGGGTTCGATCTCAGGTAAGGGCAACACCTAGGTTGTAGGTTCGATCCCTGGTTGGGACATGTACAGGAAGCAATGGATTGGTGTTTCTTTCTCACATTAATGTTCCCCTCTCTGTCTAAAATCAATAAGCATATCCTTGAGTGAGGATTTTTTTTAAAAGTCTTTTGCCCTGGCTAGTGTGGCTCAGTGGATTGAGCACTGGATTATGAACCAAAGGGTCGCCAGTTCAATTCCTAGTCCGGGCACATGCCTGGGTTGCTGGCCAGGTCCCCAGTAGGGAGTGCTCAAGAGACAATCACACATTGATGTTTCTTTCCCTCTCTTCCTCCCCCCCTTCCCTTCTCTAAAAATAAATAAATAAAATCTTTTAAAAAATCAAAATTTAATTTTTAAAAAAATTTAAATATATTTTATTGATTATGCTATTACAGTTGTCCCATTTTCCCCCCTTTAGTCCCCTCTGCCCTGCACACCCCCTCCCATCCACACCCCACCCCCTTAGTTCACGGCCATGGGTGGTAGATATAAGTTCTTTGGCTTCTACATTTTCTATACTATTCTTAACCTCTTCCTATTTTCTACCTACCATTCATGCTACTGATTCCCTATACCTTTTCCCCCCAAATTTAAAAAAGTTAAAAAGGTCTTTCCAGAAACCAGGTGAAATTAGAACACCACAGAGGTAAGAGGACTACGAAAGCATTTGCTAAGCAAGGTTGCAGCAGACAGCTTTCTAGTCCCTGGCCTTGTAAACACTAGAGAACAAAAGAAAAAGTCCAATGACCACCAAGATGGGGAGTTAGCAAGAGACTCTCCCCTGCATAAAGCTGGCATTCTAAAGGGTTACATTTCACTGTAACACCATAGGAAATTTAACTGACCTAAACTTTGGCATTGGATAAGGTTGGAAAAAATCTCCCTTGATAATTTATAATCACAAACTGGCCAGCAGAAGGTTTTACAGCTTAAATTCATACCACTGTATCCTCCAAAAAAAACTTCAAGTTTTAGTGTCCCCAAAGCAAATGAAGCAAATGCAGATTATGCCACCCAGGCAGCCAAGAATTCACACAGAAAAAGGTCCAAGATATATGAGCTCAGAGTTAATCATCAAAAAGTACACAAGGAAACAAAGCACTGTGAGACAGCCTGCAGAAAAAAAATAATTAAGATGCCAAATAAGACCCACAAAGGCTTCATAAATAGGAATTACCTGAAAACGAAGATAAATATCTGTATTTTATCCAGTATAGAAAGCCATCAATTTTTAAATGCATCATTATTTTATAACATAAAGAGAAAAGGCAACACTGACAATGAAAATTCTAAGCTGCATCCTGATTTCAGAGGTGTCAATGTGGGGGAAATGTTTACCTTAGGAAGAATGATACACAGTTAGTATGTTACAGTGGCCGAGCTGTAAGAATCTCTCCATCCAGGACTGATTCCCTGAGGGCTGGTTTCTGTGAAGCCCCACAGAACCCTTCCACTGCTGAGTGCTTTTCATAATCAGTCCTGGTAGAGTAAGGAGGCCACGAACCAAGCCAATGGTCTGCTTCTGAGCTGCAACCACAAGTCTTGGACATCAGAATCCAGACCATGCCAAGGGAGGTGCTGGTGCTCCCCTGCCCATAAATGCTGAGGTGGGACAGCAGAGAAGGGGGCCAGGGTTTTATGTCATAATGTTAGAACCCAAAGTTTGAACTCCATTTATCATGTTAGAGGGAGGGGGTATTACTCCCATCTTGCAGCTTAAACCTTCCATAGCTGTCGATCCCTACTCTTCCTTCTGGTGTCTTACAACCCTCCATCCTTGGTCCCTGAGCATTTTTCATGATATAATGGGCAAGAAGTGGGGCGAGTGTACCTACACGGACTCCTGTTTCCGTGAGCTTCCCCCAATCGGTAGGGAGGCAGATGGCTCAATGGGTGTGCTCTTAGGTATCTTACATTTTCTTACTCTGTAATGTATAAAGAATCTGTAAATATGTGTAAGAAGGAAAAGAATATTAAAGATTAAGATTTGAGTAAAAACCAGAGAGAACTTCTAGAAATAAAAAGTATAACAGAATACTGTATCATATACTTAAAATTTGCAAAGAGGGTAGGTAGATTTTATATTAGGTGTTCTCTCTCTCTCTCTCTCTCTCTCTCACACACACACACACACACACACAATTATAACAAAGGGCCAAAGGAAATCTTGGGAGGTGATGGCTAATATGTCTGTGGCCTTGATGGTGGTGATGATTTCATGGATATATACTTATCTCCAAATTTATCAAGTTGTATACATTAAATATACACCATTTTTACATGGCAATCATACCTCAATAAAATGTTTTAAGTATAAGAAAAACGTAAGACTCCATGTACAGGTTTATGAAGATAACAAATCAAAATGACAAAGACCTGGTGAAGCAGAGTCAAACCTGGTTAAGTTATCAGCACACACTATAAAGAGACAAAAAGCATGAAAGCAGAGTTGACAGAAATGGAGTGAGAAGTTTACCCCACTTCAAGAAGAGACGCAGACGAAAAGAAGGAAAAAATGACGTAGAAGCTATTTTTAAACATGTAAAGGTTACAAATACTCCAGACTGGAGAGCAGTGCAATCCACAGGTTTGGGACTCACAACATATTCGATGCAGGATAAATAAAAAGAAATCCACATTTCAACTACCAAGAGATGAAAATGCAGACGACCAAAGAAAAATCTTAAAGGCCGCTGAAAGGAAAACACGGATGATGTTACAAAGGAGTGGTAACCTGACCTCTTGCAACCAGGAACTAGAAGTCAGAGCATTATTTACAATATGCTGAGGGAAAAAATGACTGTCGATCCAGAAATACAGATGTATACATAAATGTAGCTTAAAATATCTTTCAAAAATTAAGGTAAATAAAGATATTTAAACATACAAAACTAAAGGGGTATCCCACCACCATAGACTTATGTCAGAAAATTCTAAGGAATATCCCTCAGGCTAAAAAGTGGTTATAGATAGGAGGATTGAAGTCAATCAGAAATGCAGAACTGGGATATTGAAGGTGCACCTGTGTAGACAGACATGTATAAAAACAAGAAAAGATAGAAATAAAATACATGATAATAATAGACATTTTATGAGAAGGTGACTATTTTCCAACATATTCAATAACTTTTAAATTTGTTTACAACTGTCATATCTGAGATATAAGAACAAAAAAATTAGAAAGACAAAGAAAACATCAAGCAAACACTAACCACCCAAAAAGCCAGTGTAGCTATAACAGTTTCAGACATAATATATTTTAAGACAAAAACCATTGCTATATAGTAAAGGATTCATATCATTAAGAAGATATTACATTTCTAAACTTGTTTATTCTCAATAGCATAGCTTGAAAATATATAGAGACTGACAGAACAACATCAGGGAGAAACAAACAAATCCACATTAATGGGAGAAAATTCTAACACACTTCTTTTAATAACTGACAAATTTAAAAGACCAAAAGAAACACTGACCATAACATCAAAGATCGGAATAATGCAGAAAGAACTCTGATCCCAATAACCGGTTCTTCTCAGGACCTCCTTCACATTCTGAAAAAGCACTGAGAATCCTAGAAAGCTTCTAGTTATATGGGTTATTTCTGTTGATATTTACTGTTTAATAAATGAAAACAGAATTTTAAAAATGTTGATTGATAGTTTTCAAATCACAATAAACTCATTACATGTTATCATAAATAACATACCTTGTATGAAAAGTAACTCTGTTTTCTAACATCGGAAAGAAATTTGTGATAAAGAAACTTTGTTCCTTCTGGCAAATCCCTTAAATATCTCCCTTGCCAGGTGATGGCTGTGGCCTCCTATCGACTTCAACACTCATCGTGTTGCAATGTCACGGGTCACAGGGCCTCCGGACAACGCCACTGTGGCCTCCTGAGAGAAGGAGGCTTGAGGGGGCAGGAAGAGGGTCAACCCTATGAACCCTTGGAAAGGGGGTTGGGAACAGAGTCCCTCAACGACACTTTGACAACTGGTAGAACATACCATGTAGTAATTCGTACCCATAAATGAAAAGAATACATAAGACTTTTATAAATGTTAAGTACACGCTTGGCCATAAAAGAAGTCTAAATAAATTTTAAAGGATTTGTATGTTAAAGACCACATTCTATGATCACAATACAATTAAGTTGATAATCAATAACAAATCTCTTAAAGATCAGGAAATGCATCAGACATGTAAAGAATGCTCACAAAAGCACTATTTAATATAGAAAAAAACGGAAACCCAAATTTCTTTCCATCAAACGCTAGATAAGGGGTGAAAGAGCCGTCACACGGCTTAGACGGTACTCACAGAGTACCACACAGCAGCAGGCGGACGGAGTACAGCTACTAGCAGCAAGAAAGATAAATCTCAGGAACATAATGTTGAGTGAAAAAAGCAGGTCGCCAAGAAGTATACAGTTTATGATTCAATGTACACAAATTTGTTGTTTATGGATACAAACATATTTTGTAGTAAAACCATAAAGGAAATAAAGAGAAAAATTCAGGATAAGTTACCTCTGAGGGGGCTGGGAGAGAATGGGTTGAGGGAAGGATACCCAATTCCCAGAAATTATTGTTTTACTAATTCTCTAAACTTCATGTAAATTTCATCAATTCTTGATATAATCAGCATTTAATTTTTTAAGTAAAACAAAAATATTATATAAAAGTGAACCAACAGACACTAATATGCCATATACAGTTCACATTTTTTGGTCACAAATGACAACCTAAAATTCAATATAAAACTTGGCTGTATCTCTGCCAAGTTCTTAGTGTAGTAATTTCTCATTTTGAATTATTAGATCATCATGTAATAAAGGCAGAATTGAAAGACTACCAGTGAATAATTGTGTTTATAAAACACAGAACTCAGATAAATGACAAAAATCCTATAAAATATATTATTTATGCTTGGTTCATAATTAATTATATGCCCCAAGAAGAAAAGATGTTCCAGTAATAAAGTTTTTGTCATTTCAGGAGACATATTTATTGGATCTGCTATTTCATGATAGTCTATCATTTGCTACAGCACTCAATCTCCCATAAATAGCATTTCAAAGTCATCACTGGAGCTGACTTTCAGGGGGGAAATGACATTTAAGACCCCCAATTGTTAAAATCCAAAAATCTAATCTCCAAATTCAAAATCTTAAAGGAAAAACTTTAGTTTTTCCTTCTGCCAACGACATTTCAAAGAAGTACATCTGAAGCCAAACAACAGACTGCCTGCTGGAAGAATTCCATTCTGGCCTCTGAGCTTTTTTAAGACCTAAGAATTTATAAACAGACCCACCTAAAGCCAGGATTCCTCAGCCCAACCGAGTTGGTTGCCAAGTACTTGGCCTGAGCAGAATTGAAAAACATACAGCATGTTCTAGTCCATCTAACACTGCTCTGGGAAACAGCAGCGCGGTGCAGAGGACGCCACCCAACCCAGAAGCCTGGCAGAGCTCTAGCCTAGCTAGAGGCAGGCACGTAAGGAGCTGGGACAGGAAGCAGCTTGTCTCATCTAAACATCCCTGATTTGCGCCCTCATCTCTGCCGTTCAACATCTCACACCAGCTCACTAGCTGTATTTTATATCTTTCCTGCAAGATACAAGCAATTAACATGAAAACCATTCTTTATAGCCACCAGGGACATTTAAACACAGTATTTATTCCCTAAGTAACAGAGAACCTGTGCCATCTCCCCATCTTAATGTAACGCCAGAGAAGCTCTCCATAGATTTTTTTTTTTTTTTAAGAATTTATTTATTTATTTTCAAAGAGAGGAGAAGGGAGGGAGAAAGAACAATGTATGGTTGCCTCTCACATGGCCCTCACTGGGGACCTGGCCCGCAACCCAGGCATGTGCCCCGACTGGGAATCGAACCGGGACACTCTGGTTCCCAGCCCGCGCTCAATCCACTGAGCTACACCAGCCGAGCTCTCCATAGATTTTTAATAAAGCCCTCTTTCGCCTACATCTGACTCTGGGAATTCAAGTGGAAATAAGGCATGTGGCCAACCAGCATGCAAACAGAGGTCCAGACTATGTTCCCCCAGGAGGGCAGCCAGCCCCAGCCTCTCTTCAATTGTTCTTGGAGGCCTACCTTTTCTCTCCACACTCATCACAAGCTTTGTAACAATGTCTGACACTACTGCACCTCTTATCCTTTGACAAGCCAGAAACCCCATCCCCCGTCAAGTGCCGGCCATCCCAGCATATGGTGCTATCAACCCACAATAGGAACGATCACTGGGAATCAGCAGCACATAATACAGACATTTCTGGGAACACACCAGAAAAAAAATCAGAAAGCCAGGAAGGCGATACTGTCAACATAGAGATGATTCCAACGTAATAAAGATTTGTTTATATTGAGAAATAAAATAGACACATAAAAGAGTATCCCTTCCAAATACCTTCAGGACTTGCAGGTAGCACTAGATTGTAGTTAAGAGATCATGAATCATGTAAACATGGTAACAGGACAGCAAACATCTGATTCTCTACAACCTTCCAGAAGGTACTGCTGAGCACAGTAGGGGGCTAACACTGCTGCCCTGGCCTGACTGGGCTGAGAGCCTCATCAAGTGCAATTAAATCACCCCAAATGTCAAAACACGGCAAGGGAACCGTACCCATAATGTTTGTTGCAGGAGCTCTGCATCTGGAAAAATTTGATGCGTGACTTATGAAGCGTGTGCTACAGCACCCCGTAATCAAAGGAAAAGGAACTGAAAGAAAAAGAAAGGCTCACAATTGTAGTCCCAGGCAGATTTTCTGAAACATGAAGTTTTGCATTCTGTATGCAGGGTTGTGGATTATAGTGAAACAGAAGCCCCTCCCCCCAAATTAAAATAGAAAGCTTGGGAACCTAGGGGACCAAAGGCTTACGTTTGTTTTGAGTGTTTAGTGGCAGGAAGATGTATCACTTTCCATTTGCAGGTGCTCCTGGCAGCGGGCCCTTCTCCACTTACTGCAAAAGTGGAGTGAATTTGAATATTACAAGGTTTAAGCAGAGCACTAATTCCGTCTAAAACTTCGGTCACACAGTATTAATATCTTCTGCATGTCTAAGAGTAGGAAACCTTTTAAAAGAAGGAGCTTTAAGATGCTAGAGGTTTCTCCACAGGAATATTACAGTTTGGGGCTGAAATTACCGGATGTGACAAAACAATGTGGTACCTTGAGCACCAGGCTCCATTTTTAGATCCAGCTCCCTAATCAGCTGTGACAGGGAATGAGAATCCATGAGGCAGAAGGGAGTGACACCAGATGCTGAGAAAGCTCCCAGATTTGGAAGGAACAGCTGATGACAGAGCAGCCCCTGTCCACCCAGAAGCTCAGGCTTTGTCATCTGAACTCAGCCCCTGGGGAGGAGGAAGCTGCCCACAGCGCTCCCTCTCCAGAGCCTCCTAGACGGTCCTGACCAGGAGAACCGCACCGGTGACAGCGCAAAGGAGCCTCTGGGGTCTGAAATCAGGGGGACGCAGGGCTTTACAAGCTTGACTGGGCCTCAGAAATCACCCAGCCTGCTCGGTTCACTCATCAGGGATCAGCAGAGACTATTGACCGAGCTCCCAGACTCCTGTCCCTGCACTTGGCCTCCACTTTTCTAACTCCTGGTCCCCAGTCCCTTGCTACACAAAGCAGAGCAATGGCATTTGGTAGAAATGCAGACTCTCGGGCCCCACCTCAGGCCAACTGAACCAGGGACTATTTTTAAACAAGACCCCCAGAAGATTCCCATCCAGGTTTGAAAAGCATGGCTCTGCACCACATTGTTTAACTCTCCCAACCCCGCAAAGCAGAGCCACACACAAAATTCCTGGGTTCCAATCTCGGCTCCTTCACCTCCTAGCTGTGTGACCCTAGGTAAATTCCTTAACCTCTGTCTGTTTGCATCTGCAAAAATTATCACAATACCTATCGCATAGGGTTCTTATGAGGGTACTCAATAATATTTCCTTATTATTCTAACTATGTTAAAATGTCTTCCAACTCTTCCGTCTCCCTGATGGACTGAGGGCACCTCAGTGGCAGGGGGTTCCATCCATGTATTCCAGATCTCTCCTGCTGGTCCTCTAGCCTTCTTTAGCAGAAGGCTGGTCCATGCAGTCTGCCTCAGTGGGCTGTCCTACCCTCTAGTTCACAACAGAGAGCCCTGGACTAGAGGAAAGGAACACCAGGGCATTTGTTGCCCAGACTTCCTCTCTGCTGAGTCACCTCAGGCAGCTGGTGTCTCCTCCAAAGGCTCCCTTCAAGGTGATTTTTCCTGCAGTTATTCTGTCTTCCAAGGTTCTGGGTGATAACGCTCCTCTGCGGTTACTTGTGTAAACAGTCCCTTTGTAAATAACCCTCATCCTGTAATCCTAAACATAATGTGCCATCTCTTTGCTGGTGTGACGTTCACCAAAACAGCATGTCTCCCTCCATTCACCCAATGAATACCCCTGCATGTCAACAATGCCCAACACTAAGCTGGTTGCTGAAGATACAGAAGTAAAAGAAAAAGGGTAAAATGCCTGCCCTTGCAGAGCTGACATTTTGGACCTGACACGGTGTCTGGCACACAGGAGGCACTCTTCTAAATGGATAAGTGGAAGTTCCTCTTTTACAACGGGGGCAGGGACACGCCACGGAAGTGAACCGGAGCTCATGGAAGGGCACAGCTGAAACCAGCACTATATGGATTTGAATCCAAATCTACTTGTTTTCCTTAATTAAATTAAAGACTCTGAAAATATTTTACCTGGGAAAGTGAGATTTTTTTAAAAATGAGCACAGGCAGGTGAGTTCTGCAGCTTTTCAAATCAGATCAAACCATGGCATACAGCATCCATAACTCCCATCATCTCTAAGAAAATGGTCCCACACAAATATCCTGGCTGGTGGTTTTAAAGAAAAAACAAAAAGGATTTTATGGAAAACAGGCACATTTCGAAGGAAGCTGAATGTCTTATTAGCAATACTTGTCATTTCAAATTCTGAGCTTGAGGCTTCGCAAAATTGTCTTCCACATCTGCCTGAAAGTTTCATTGAATTAATAACACCCATGCCTTAGAGACCGGGAGATGCTCCGGATTCTTTTCTCCCACTCCTCCTTCAGCAACACGTCAGACGTACTGAAAGCAAGCAGACTGTCAGAGGATGACAGCGTTGCCACCTGCACTGGAGGGGGCAGGAGCAAGCACTAAAATGATACACTTACTTCCTGCTGCTAACAAAGGTTTCCCCTGCTCTTCCTTCAGCCGTCCCCGTCTGAATAAAGACAGAAATCTGTGGTAATGGTTCTTAGATTCCAAATTCTTAAAGGCCAACTTAGTACCAATTCATTTGGCATATAAAAAGGAGAAGGATCACAATGAGAAATTCTATTTAGTACCTGTTCAAAAAAGGGGGAATGTTCTCAGTTTGTTGGTATTTTTTGTTAGAATCTGTCAGCACTGAGCATGAGTTTTAAGCCCTGCTTTACGAAGGAGACGTGCGCAGTAGGAACAGGTGCTCCGGCCAGGACCACCTTGGTTCAACACTCCGGGCAACCGTAAGGGGTCCCACACATTCTTGAGGAAGTCATAGAAGTGAGAGTTTGGAGGAGGAAGTCATTAGTGAGTAGTAGAGTCAACTCAATGAAAATCCATTTTCTGACCAGGAGCTTGAGTTCTTAAAAGATAATTTAACTCATCAAAGAAATGGGCTGAATAATAGCCTAAAAGTCCAGCAAAGCAGATTTTTAAACAACATAATAGCGACACAGTGGAGAGTAAAGTTTATGTTCTTGGCACAAAAATAATAAGAAAAAAAAAGAAAAAAACATTTAGAAACCATCTGCTCCTTTTAAAGCAAGTACTATAAGAAAATAGAGAAAAAGTCTCTGCATCTAATATCGATTTTATTTCCTCCTCTCATTTACTTGAAAAAGATAACCAAATATTATCAATATAAAAGTGACCGTGCTTTGAATTCATTAAAATTAAAAAAGGGAAAAATGGAATGCTCCTATATAGGCTCACAAATGTACACACTTTTCCAATCACTTTAGTTTCTGCTCTTTCATATACACTTGAAGATTTCTGGCACACATTTACCTAATTCTTCTAAACTGAATATCAATTCACATGTGGTTCCAGTATATCCCTTCCATTACTATACCATTTTTCTTGGCTACTATACTTTCTTTTGCTCATTCCTTTTTCCAGAATATTCTTTTCCTGGAATTAGTCATTTGAAGACGTTGTGTAGGATACGGTATTAAACACTGTGAGGATTAAAAAAGAAAGCTCGCACCACAAAGGCTTTAACCTCTTTTTGAAGAAGGCACACAGAATAAAGTTACAAATACCTGGTAGCAAGTGCTTATTGTAAAATCAGTAAAGCAATAACACCGAGGGCAATGGGCCTTGGAATAAGAGACAAGCAGACAGGGCTACATGCTCAGGAAAAGTGTATCCAAGCAGAAAGAAATTTTTAAGTGAGTGGAACAGGAAGGTTATCATGGTAAACGACAAGAAAGAAAAATGATGGAGACCTGTAGGACGAGGTGTGCTTTAACGCAACGAGGAGCGCCACTGCACTGCGGTAACCCGGACAGCAGGAAAGCACTGGGAGGTGAAGGTAAACACATGGGCTGGAAACCAAGGACGCTACGGACGCCAAGAGCAAGGCACTGTGCGAGGGTCAGACACTGCCTACGCGGCCAGACAAGTCTTGTTCTCTAAACTCAGTCCTGCTTCCTACCACCTTGGGTTTCCACAGCCCTAAAATGTTGGTAATAACAGTACCTATTTCAAGGAGATTCCCTAAGCAATATAAAATAAAATCTATCACAGTGCCTAGCATATATCAAGGGATTAAAAAGATCTGTAAAGTTTGTTCCTAGTATTAGTCACGTTGAGACGTCCAGGTTTTGTCCTGTCACCACCACAGGAGTCTTGGTGTAGAGTGACGTGAAGAATCCTTCCCCTGACAGAAGGCTCCCAGCACCCTGCCCAGAGAGGGAGGCCGCTCTTCTCACAGCCTTCCACGCAGCTTTCTCAAGGCCACTTAAACTCTCTCCAATGCCACGAATGTGAACTGACTTCTTAGCCAGCCACATCACTCCAATATACCCAGGGCCTCCGGAACCAAGCTTCCTACCTCTGCCCTCCACCGTGGTTTCCCAGGGATGCTCCGCTCTCTGCTCTTGCAGATGCTAAGCTTCACCGAACAGCAGACATGGATGTGGGTCAAGAAAAACCTAAATTCAACTGCTGATTACCTGTCTCACTCAGGACAAGCTATTTGATCTGAGCTCAATTTTCTCACATGTAAAATATGGAAATAAGAAAACTAATCTCAGTGTGTTTTTATGAGGTTAAATGAGATACATGAAGAAAAAGGAGCACACCACGTAAAGCAGAATGCCGAGCACTGATTATTATCTAATTAACCCTGAAAACAACTCTGTGAGGTGCATGCTTGTTGTTATTCACATTACAGATGAAACGGAGGCTTCTGAGTCACAGAGGACATGGAGAGCAGAGAAGCACCAGCACCAGGCAGTCTGACTGCAACTGGACCTCCCTCTCCCGGCTCCGCCTCCCTCTGCCTGCACCTCTCAGAACCCTGAGACGTGGCCTGCAGGGTAACTACATTGACTAGCGTCAGCCTTCCCAGACCCGGGCCCAACCTGACCTCACTGAGTCACTTGTGAGAATGTCCTTGGCTGAATAAAAGTCATAATCAAAGGAAAATCCTTAATATCCTTTAAGAATTTGTTAACTTATCATATTTTTTTTTTACTCCTCATGCCAAAAACTAACAGCCCTTTTGATGGTATAAAGAGATCTCTAGAGTTAAGCAAAGGTCCCAGCTGTTACCACACTCATGTCCCTTTTTCTTCCAGAATTAACACATTTTGATTAAAAAAAAAAATTCTATCTTCTGAACACATTCTTCCTTCTCCCTCTCCTAGCTGCAACCTGACAAAATTTGCAATCAGGTTGGCTTTCTGCCTTCATGTGAGCTTGAATGTCTTATGAGCTGCTTCTCTATTCACTCCTTATCAGTCTGTTCCCTCAGTCTCTGTGCCTTCAATAATTTTTCATTACTCAACAAACACTTCATGTTCTTTTCTTCACCTGTTTCAATATTGCTCTGCTTACTCTATTGTTTTTCTTGGGAAGCTTCCCATTTCTGTTTTGACAACCCAGGGCCATATTTTTTCATTGCAGTTTCTACAGAACACTAATGTATGTGAAGCTGTTTACATAATTTTCTCGGAAAACATATATCCAACACTTTACTAGGGAAGATAACTTGCTTCTGACATTAATTGCTGGAGTCTTCATACCTTTTCATAATGTAATGATCCCCTGTTCTCTTTCACTCAACCTGGAAAATTAATGTGCCCTAAAATATATGTTGCTACATCTGCTTTCTCACTGAGCAGACAAAAGTATCTATTTAAACTATGATTCATTCTTTCTTAAGCCAATACTGCTCTTTGTCTTCTCACATTTTCACATGTCTCTTAAACTTCAGGAAAGTTCAAGTGTGATATCTACAGGGATGATTTATTTTTTCTGAGCACTTCGTTGAGTTTGCCTGAATATAATAAGGCTGCATGCATTTTCTAACTTAAAAAATAACTGACATGCTCTGATTTGTTAAGTGGGTTCTAGGAGACACAAGACTTTTTCATATGGATTGACCTCTGACCCCTTCCCAGGCTATCAGTACTTCTCCTTGCATTTTTTTTTTCCCCGCATTTGGCACGCCCTTCCTTTTGGCCGCCTCCGTAACAGATAGGTGCTGTGCCGATAAGCCAGGAGATTGTAAACTATCTCGACAGTTCCACAAATCAAACTGGAAATATGTAATCACATTATGGAAATAACTGAGCAAAAGATTTTAAGCATATACACTATTTCCCATGCCTGTCATATCAAACTGCCGCTAGCAATTCTTCACAAAGCTCATCTCTTTCAAAAATGTGATTTAATTTTACTTTAATTTCAGAAATTAGTTATTTGGAGTTTTTATGTTCTTCTTTTACTTTTTACACTATTACAGTAGATTATTTGTAGGAGGGTGAATCTTTCTGCCTCAAGACAGCTGTCGCCTTCAACTGTGTGATGATTGAGGGGATGACCTGGCACCTCCAGGGCTATTGCAACTCCGTGTAAACACAGGGGGACCATACGTTGGTAGATCTGTTTTTATGAGCTCTGCTTCTTGACAGTATTTCACTTCTGTCATAAGAATTAGCCTATCCCAGACTAGTTAAAAATACCTACTAGTTAAACAACTAGTCCTCTCTCCACTGTTTTCTCATTACACCCCAGAACAAAGCTGAGACTAGATTAGGTGAGCAGATGGAAAGGGCATGACAGAAGAAACACCTATGTCCACTCAGAGGCCAACCCTCGCGAGGGCAGATCGCCCCCACCGTTCTGCAAGGAGGAGCCATCCTGGAACTGACAACCTGATTACGTTTTGAAGTTGTGAAATTTCTCACAAAAACATGCTTTCTCTCTGTGGAAGAAATTATAGGGAGCTGGTTTTAAGAGCAAAGACTCAGGAGCAAGGCTGCAGGGGTGTGATTTCCAGGTTCTCCAATTACTAGTTGCCTTATATGGAGCAAGTTACTTATTCTCCCTGGGTCTCCATTATTGCTTCCGTAAAACGTGGATGGTAATGACACCTAACGGTGGAGTTCTTATAATGATTGAGTTAATATATGTAAAGCTCTTAAAACTGTTTTACTCAATAAATATAAGCTATTATTATTAGTTATACTCAGTATACTCTGGAGGATCAGTTATTGGATTTCAGTATTATATCCAAAAAGAGAATGGTTACCTCATCATTTGGCAGGGTTTTTTAAAATATATTTTATTGAGTATGCTATTACGGTTGTCCCATTTTTCACTTTTGCCCCCTTCCACCCGGTACCCTCCATTCCCTCCAGCAAACCTCCCCCACTTAGTTCATGTTCATGGGTCATGCATATGTAAATTCTTTGGCTACTCCATTTCCTATACTGTTCTTCACATCCCCCTGTCTATTCTGTACCTGCCAATTTGTACTTCTTAATCCCTGTACCTTGCCTCCCATTCTCCCCCTTCCCCTTCCCAACTGATAAATCTCTGAATGATCTCCATTATCTCTGATTCTGTTCCTGTTGCTTGATTGCTTAATCTGGTTTTTAGATTCAATTGCTGATAGTTGCAAATTTATTGCCATTTGAATGTTAATAGTTTTGACCTTCTTCTTTTTCTTAAATAAGTCCCTTTAACATTTCATATAATAATGGCTTGGTGATGACGAACTCCTTAGCTTTGCCTTGTCTGGGAAGCACTTTATCTGCCTTTCAGTTTGCTGGATAGAGTAATCTAAGTTGTATGTACTTGCTTTTCATCACTTTGAATACTTCTAGCCTGCAAAGTTTCTTATGCAAAATCAGCCGACAGTTTTATTGGGACTCCTTTGTAAGAAAATATCTGCTTTTCTCTTGATTCTTTTAAGATTCTCTCTTCATCTTTAACCTTTGGTATTTTAATTATGATGTGTTTTGGTGTGGTCCTGTTTGGGTCCATCTTGTTTGGGACTCTCTGTGCTTCCTGGATTTGTATGTCTATTTCCTTAACAAAATTCAGGAAGTTTTCGTTCATTATTTTTTCAAATAAGTTTTAAATTTCTTGCTCTTCCTCTTCCTCTTCCAGCACCCCTATGATTCAAATGTTGGTGAGTTGAAGCTGTCCCAGAGGCTCCTTACCATATCCTCATTTTTTTTATTCTTTTTTATTCTTGATGTTCTGATTGTTTTTTTCTTCCCTATGTTCCAAATCATTGATTTGATTCTCAGCTTCATCCACTTCACTTTTGATTCCCTGTAAATTTTTCTTTATTTCACTCAGTGTAACCTTCATTTCTGCCTTGGTCCTTTTTATGCTGCTGATGTATCCAATGAGTCCCTTGAGCATCCTAGTGACCACTGTTTTGAACTCTGCATCTGATAGATTGCTTATCTCCATTTTGTTTAGTTCTTTTTCTGGAGTTTTGTTCTGTTCTTGCCTTTGGGCCATATTTTTTTGTCTTCTCATGTTGGCAGCCTCCCTGTGTTTGCTTCTGTGTGTTAGGTAGAGCTGCTTTGACTGCCTGTCTGAGTTGCGTGGCCTATTGTGGAAAAGTGTGGCCATAAGTTGGATGGGGCAGAGCCCTAGGTAATCGCCAGGGTGGGGCAACCTGTGTGAACCAGGTTGATGGAGTCTCAGATATGGTGTCGCCACTCTGTGGCTCTGTGTGGGAGAGAGCTCAGAAAAGGGACAATGACTGCTGTCTGGCTTCTGGAGTTTTGTCAGGGAAGAAGCTGTCCTCCAGAACTCACCCTGATGCCAGACACCAGTTTCTTTCCATAGGCCACTGGTGCCCTTCCAGCTGCTGTCCCGGTGCTGGAGTGCAGAGGGACTGAGTCTGCGTAAGTCCTAAATCAGTTATGGGCCCTTTAAAAGAAAACACCAGAGAATCGCACAGTTTCTTCGAATGCCCCAAACCCCAGTGGTTTTTACAGCCAGAAGTTATGTGATTTTATCTTCCTAGCACTGGAACCCTGGGCTGGGATCCTTCGCTCCCGAGGTATCCTTCCCAATTTTTATCTACCACACATGGGTGTGGGATCACCCATGTCCCTGCATCTCTGTTCTCCACCCCTCCTACCCGTCTGGATGAATGTGACTACTTTAATTCCTTGGCTGTTGGACTTCCATGCAACTCAATTTTCTGAGGATTCTGGATGATAGCTGTTTTGTAGTTTAGTTGTAATTTTTGCTGTTGTGTAAGGAGGCAAGCTGTATTACTAGGCCTCCATCTTGACCAGTGGCAGGTGCTTAATAAATATCTGTGAAGTTACACTCCTTGAAGTGATGGCATTTCATAAACACTCTAGCATAAAAGTCGACGGGCATGGGAGAAAGTTGACTGCACTTGTCACTCAAGTGCAAAGCCTGAAAAAGCGAGGCAAGTATTTCTGAGAGTCACTGTTGGCTCAGACAGACCAAGGGGTCAGGAGGGTCTTGGGGTCCGGGGAGCTTAAGAGCTGTGCCCACTGATGCTGGGCTGAGCATCAGCTGTACAGCAGACGTTGTTCCAGGTGACAAGAAAGCAGGGGTAAAGAAGATAAATCCCAAGTCAGCCCCGTGTAAGTCAGGGTTTTCCCAGATTCGATCTCTCTGGGTTACTCCACATCCAAAGACACTACATGAGGAAACTGACTGTATGATGGGTCTCACCAGAAGCTGAAGCATAATCAGGTGACACAGATACGGTAACAGAAGGCAGCCCACACATGCAAACCCTGGGACAGGCACTGCCCCCGAGAGAAGTACAGAGACTGGCACAGCGGCCAGGTTAAAGCAGACTCCGCTGCATACAGACGGTTTCAGTGCTCAGGGAAAGTGAAAAAATAAATATGGCCACATGTAATATGAGTGCTTGTTATATTGTTTTTATACTGAATACTTTAAATTTCTCAGTCCTAAAAAAAGGGAAAAAGAAAAGCAGACTTTTCCTTACCATAAAAACTTTGATGATCTTGTTTATAACTATGACTTTTTAGGTGAAACAGCAAACACATGACCTATCAAAGAAATAAATGATAAACTGAACTTAAAATTAAAAACTCTGCCCTGTGAAAAATAATATCAAGAGAATGAAAAGACAGGCCATAGGCTGGGAGAAAACATTTGCAAATGCACATCTGACAAAAAAACTTATCAAAAATATGAAAAGCACTCTCAACACTCAACAATAAGGAAACAAGCAATGCAAATAAAAATGGGCCAGAGACCTTAACAGATACCTCACCAAAGAACATACACAGATGGCAAACAAGCATCTGCAAGGGTCCTCAACGTCATATGCTATCAGGGGAATGAAGACACAACAAGGAGATACCACTACACACCCATTAGAACGGCCAAAACACGACACCAAAACAAGCACCAGCGACACCAAATACTGGGACGGCGTGGAGTGGACAGGCACTCTCATTCATTGCTGGTGGAAATGCAAAATGTCACAACCGCTTTAGAAGACGGTCTGGCTATTTCTCATAAAAACTAAACATACTCAACATACGGTACAGCAACTGCACTCCTTGGTATTTACCCAAAGGGGTTAAAAACCTGTGTCCACACAAAAACCTACAGACAGATATTTCTAGCAGCTTTGTTCATAATTGCAAAACTTGGAAGCAATCAAGATGTCCTTTAGTAAGCGAATGGATAATAAACTGTAGAACAGCCAGACAATGAAATATTATTCAGCACTAAGAAGAAATGAGCTTTCAAGCCATGTAAAAGCAGAGAGTAAGCGTAAGTGCTTATTACTAAGTGAAAGAAGCCAATCTGAAAAGGCTGCATACCAGTTGGGATCTCATACCAGTAAGATCCCAACTATATGAGATTCTGTGCAAATACACAAAACTATATGAAAAGTTAAAACTGTGAAAGAAATAAAAAGAGTGACTAATGGTTGGGGGTTGAGGAGGAGGGTGATAAACAGGCCAACCACAGAGGATTTTCAGGGCAGGGAAAATACCCTGTATGAGTACAGTGATGGACATATGTCACTATACTTTGGTCCAAACCTTAGAATGTGCACCACCAAGAATCACCCTGATGTAAACTATGAACCGTGGGAGACACGGCATGTCAACAATGCAGGCCCATCCTTGCTAACAAACGTATCATTCTGGTGAGCGATGCTGATAATGTGTTGGGGTAACGGGAATACGGGAAATCTCTGTACCTTCCTCTCAACATTGCTGTGAGCCTAAAATTTCTCTAAAAAATAAGTGAAAAAAAATGAATGACTTACAAGTGTACCACCACGACTACAATGAAACAAGGCTTTGACATGCCCACAGTGCATGCCTTCCCAGGTAACATTAACTTTAAAAAGCCCACAAGGCAACACTACCTGCATGCACACACACACACACTCCATCTTTCAGAAGCACCACATAAAGAAGTTTCGCTGCACAGCAACACAACCACCCAACATAAAATTTGGCAGACACAATCATCTAGGAACGCATCTATCACCAAACAGGTGGCTCGCTGTTACTTCAGAAAACCTGAAAAATGGTATTTAATGACTGCTCACAGATGAAATGTGACACATCCCACCCAGCATTTCACTTTAAGGTAAAGAACGTCCTTAGAGAAGGGGCTAAGCGGGGTGCTCCGAGAGAAATCCCCACTAGCGTGACGGTGACAGGGTCCCCAGCCAACCAGAGCGTCAGCACTGTAAATGGGGTGAAGCCGCTCGGACTCGGGAGATGCAGAGGAGAGAGGAACAGATCAATGCTCTCGGGATACTTCCATCTTTGCCACAACATTGTAAAGGACTTGACCCTCTATGGCCTGGCAAAGCCTACATAGTAAAGCCAAATGGATGTGGATTCAAATCCTAGATCTTCCACTTTCTAGTTGTATAATGCTGTGCAAATTACGCAACCTCCCTGAACCCTGCCTTTCACATACGTCAGTGTAATGGGAAGACTCACTTCCCAAGGACATGGGGACAGTTAAATGAGCTCACTCCAGTCTATCTCCTGGCTTGTAATAGGCATTTCATATCAGCTCACTTTTACCTCCTAACGGGAAAGAGGTAATAAATAATTAAGCCAAACTCTTTAGACATTGACAAGTACCTCCACAGATGTATTAGACAGACAGCTTAGCTCCCCCACAGCCAAGTGTACAAAGACTGGACCCCTTCTGATTAGTTAGTGCCTAGTAATGAGTACAGTTGGGGGTACTGGGCCCTGAGCTAAACTCTACAGACTCCATGCCATTTATAATGATTATTACTCATTATTCCTATTGTACAGATGTGGTCATTGCTTAATCCAAGTTCACGCTGCTACTAAATGGGAGCTCTGGGACTTAAATCCACTTTGTGTGACTCGAGGATCCATGCACCAACCCCTGGGTATGCCACTGCTCCATCATTGTTAAAGTTGAACAAGGAAAAAATTCTAAAATCACTTGTGGGGAGAGTTGCACCAGTGGAGGCCTGCAAGTCAGCATTCCGTTTTCCTTCCGTGAAAAATAAACTCTTTCTTCCGCTGAAGCTCTAACATGGTGAGTCTGATGCGCAGGCTTGGTCGGAACTCACCTTGGCCCAGTCTGATGCTGGGCAGCACTTGCCACATCCCTTATAAGAACTAGTCAACATTAGATTGCAGAGCTTCCAATCGATCATGCCAAGAAAAGATATTTATTTTACATCTGCTCATTTTCTTTGCCAAGTAGAAAAGCAATTATCTGCACCAATACAAAATATAACAGCTACTTGGATACAACACACATAAGAATACACATAGTATGTATTAGCATGCTGAATGCCTAATAGGAAGGGATTATCACTTCCATGAAGTTTCCATTAATTTCCATTTTTTGGAAGAAAATCATAAATTGAAAAGTCTTAAACTCATTAACAGATATGGGTAAGTAGCATAGCTTTTTACCATCATGGGGAAGTGCATTCTAAAGGCTCCTGTTAACATTTTTAAAATGTGAGAATTCTTCTAAAATGACAAAAAATGTGTAAGGAAAATTTTATATAAGACATGATCTTAAAAAAACAGAAAATACTGAGCAGTCACACATAGGCAAGAATAATTATGAGAACAATCTTGGAACTACTGCTTTTTCAGTCTCAAAAATATAATTATTAATATCAAATGGATTGATTTTTTTTTAATCTTCACACTTAGATAATTTGTTCCATCTGGGTCTATGACCAGATTCTCCTAAAACCAATTTGAGCAGGACACCGCATGTAGAAATCAAAGCCCCGTGGTATCCCTCCCAAGGTCCTCCATGACAGGCCTGCCTACCTTCCCAGCCTGGTCTCCCGCTACTCCTGTCCTGAGTCACTTGTAGTCAGACAAACACGCATGCACGCTCTGTGGGTGCATGCCTCTGCGTCCTCCCTCAAGCTGTGCTTTCTGCCTGGAAGACAGCCCGACCTTTCTTCAGCTCATCGCCTCCTCTATTAAGACTCTGCTTGAACCAAACTTCTGGACTGGCTAACATATCCTATCCTGTGCCTCCCGTAATTCAGTCTCCATGCATCTCTCATTGTACGACTCCCCCGCCGGGATGGAAGCTAAGCCACGCTGGGTCAATCAGAGTCTCTTTTTCTGAGAATCTGGAGTCAGGATATGGTCCATCTCTTACAGAGATTTCCGATGAAAGTGCAGGTAGTCCTTTACTCACCAAATTAAGCAAAGTCATTCTTTAAAAAGAGAAAAAAGGAAACAATATAGATTTGTTTTTAAAAAAAAAAAAGAGTTCAGAAACCCCAAAGAGGTAAAATAATAAATGTTCTGACGTCACCAGTTTCTGTGCCCTGAAACCAGGTTCAGTACTCAGGATGGGGTGCTGTTAGAGTCTAGTGTATCCTTTCAATACACACCCCAATTTATTTAAACAAGTTTTAACAAGTTTTTTTCTTTGCAAGAACTGACCCCTAAAATATTCAAATGTAGTAAGTGTTTAATAAATGTTTATTAATCAAATGAATCAACAAACTGTCTCTGAACAGCCAACAGGAATCAGTTTGCAAATGGACAGTGTTAATTACATTCATGATGGTTGAAGGCCAAACATGTATAAGGCAAAATTTAATCTTTTTTTAGTATTGTCATTTTCCATCAGTACATTCGAGTTACATACCAAAGACCTAGGTAGTCAAGAATCCAGGTTGAAAAAGGAAGAGAGAAAATAACGAAATGCACATTAGCAAAATTTCCTGTACAACAGTCTATTTAGTCACTGTAAGAGCCTCCCATGTTGGTATCTCATTTTAGGGTCAACTTCCAACTCCTGCACAACTTCCACCAGCATGCATGCCAAAGGAACACAGTAATCAAAAGGCAAGAGGAAAGTGATGTCACCATTTCATAAGAATCTGACCAAAATATACCTTAGAAAGGGTAGCAAATGACAGGAGACCACCCTATGATGCCTCCCTTAAGAAAAACAGAAACCGCCCAGCTGGTGTAGCTCAGTAGATTGAGCACGGGCTGGGAACCAGAGGGTCCCGGTTCGATTCCCGGTCGGGGCACATGCCTAGGTTGCGGGCCAGGTCCCCAATGAGGACCATGTGAGAGGCAACCATACATTGCTCTTTCTCCCTCCCTTCTCCTCTCTCTGAAGATAAATAAATAAAATCTTTAAAAAAGAAAAACAGAAACCCGGGGAAGTAAAATAACTGGCCCAAGTCCCAGAGCAAATCACATCAAAGTAGAATTCAGTTTCCCCACCAACCAAGGCCATAGCTCCTCACACTACCCCATGCTGCCTCTCAGTTTATTACATGCAGCCCAACCCAGGAAACAGCTCTTCACCTTAAAAAAAACAAAAATGGCAACACTACATTGCTCAAATTCTTCATAAACAGCAATGAGGGACAATGATGAGAGTTATAATTTTCAAGACATCGTATTCTCTTGGTCATTAACTATTATCACACCTCTATTTCTGCTTTAAAATATCCGGAGACTGACCCCCAATTTCGACTTACTATGAAAGGTTTACCTGCCCTGTCCACTGCAGCTGTGAACGCTGTGCTGTAAAGAAGAGCGAAAGAAACTTTATTAAGGATATGTGCAGTCTCTCACTGACTGCATGAAAACCGAAAGTGCAGTTTTATAATTAAATAGACAAGCTTTTTTAATTGAAACTTTTTTCATTGCAAATGTAGCATGGATCATAAATCCTTTCACAAAGTCACATTTCTTTCACAGTCACAAAGAAAAATGACTTAAGGAAGCCAGACACAGAGCACAGAAGCAATCTAAGATAAAGACTTTATTGTCAGGAGCTGAAAGCGCTAGCACCCCAAAGCTGAAATGCCGGGGTTCGCGTTAAGTACTGAGGGCGTGTCTAGGTCTCAACAGGAGACACAAACACTACTCCCTCCACCCAACTCTGGCTGGCTGTTTGGCTTTGGCCGTTTTGTAATTCTCTGGATTGTGATATAGTAATTGCCTTCATCCCCGAAACATCCACACTTACATTCCCTTTAAAGACTTTACCAACACGTTTAGAGGTTAAATCATTAAGAGCAAATCTTTAATGCCAGGCTTCTCATGGAGACTGCTGCCTAGGGTGATTTCAAAATCAATATGCATCTTCCAGATTATATATAAAGTAATAAAGATCATGGTTTGAATAATACGAATAGCATTAAAAACTTACAAATCTACATGAAACACATCTTCCTATATAGGTGTAAGTTCATTTGCCTATAAAACTAGTGAATTAAGGTTTTATTTGATTTTCAACCTAATGATCTGTTTATTAAAGTGATGTTTTCTCCAATAGTAATTCTAAATACGTCAAATATTTTTAATTAAAAAGTTAGCTGTTATTCTCAGAAACTAAGCATATCTTTTGCAACAACTTATAAACGAGGATGGCATTCATCACGTCAGAATAAGTGTTAACACAGGCATTCTATTATCTTCTAAATGTCACTGAACTTTCCATCATTGCTACAAGAATGTTTTTCTTTTATAGTCATTTCCTTCTAAAATATTGTAAGCTTGTGAAAAGAGAGAAAATAACAAAGTATCACAACAAATCATATCAAGACTATACCACTTCCTTTCATAAATACAGTAAAGAAAAGGTGAATGCTATGAAAAGATTTCTAAACAATAATTCTCCCACAGTGACTTTGGCATAAAATAAGCACGGTGGTGGGGGAAGCCAAATCATTACGCTACCATCTCTAAAAAGCTACCAGTAAAAGCTATATTAAGCTCTTTCCACACAGTAACTCATTCGTTCCTCAAAATACCTCATGGAGTAGGTACTAGTATTACTTGCCACCTACTCGTGTGGAAACTGAGACACAGAAAAACTGAAGTAATTTGCCATACTGCATACGTATCTGGTAAGCGGTAGAGCAGAATTAGGTAGTCTGCATGAGTCTATGCACTACATGAACGTCTACCTCCCAGGTTTCTGCAAGAATTAAAACTGTAAGCGGTATGTACAACCTGTGACATGATTCCTGGCCACTGGTAAGTGCCTACTCCACAGGAGCTACAGAGGAACCCAAAATGCTGATTGTTGGTGAAAATCAGGATCATGATGCTTGCTTCTGAATTACAAGAGAATTGTCCAATCATTTGTATTTCCACGATTCTTTTTTCTTTCTGCGGGACTAAAGGTCCCTCCAAACTCTTCTTGAATTTTAAAAAAAATATTATTTTCAAGCATGTACATTTTTAAGATTCAATCTACAAAACAGTACCAGATCAAAATGTGTGTCAGACAATTTTCAAAGCAACAAACTGAAAATACCACCAATATATCTGAAACCACCGTGATCTATTGCCTGGCGTAGAATAATGTTCTTGTGAAAAAAATTATTTACATATACCCTGAGTGTTTGCAATGTTAAGAGGAACGAATACTTCTTTTATTACAATCACTCCACAACCTCTCAGCAGGCTATTTTAGAAAAGAGAAAGAGAAAAAAATATTAATCTGGATGACAGCAGCATTAACTGGAAGAGCAAAGAAATCTGCAGCAAACTCCCTACAACTCCCTAAGCACCCTAGCTGTATTCTGCAAAAGAAGGGAGAAACGCTTGCTGGCCCCGAAGTCCCCCAGCCTCTTAACCACACAGGACAGAAGTAGAGTATTCCACAGGGTGACTGCTGAGCTGATGAAAAAGCATGGGGCCAGGATCTTCTAAGCAACTACTGTAGCAATGACAAAACTGCATGCCAACCAGAAATGCCTCAATTCTGAGAGTTTTCTCTTTCAACAGATGTGCATCTGGTTGGAAAGCAGATGCCTGAGCCTCATTGCTCTACACTGAGAAAGCAAAGAACTTATCATCCACCGACTGAAATTCACAGGGGATCCAGGAGTGCCAAGAATTGCTACCCAATCAAGATTAAGCAGAATGAACCAAGGGCTGTCAGCAGTTAGGAATTCTACCAACTGCTCTCCATAAATTAAAAGAAATGTTGCCTACTTACATGTGATTTATTTGGAAGCTTTTAGTGCTAAATTCTGAAAGAAGCCAAGGAACATTTTATTGAAATGGTCCATTTCAGTGCTGAGTTCAGTTCAAGAACCAAAGCAGATTTCAATAAGCTTTCAGATAAACTCATCAAGGTAGCTCCTGCTTTACCACATACTCTAGTCAGTGAAGCTCAGAATATTCACATGCTTCTCCGAGTCCCCTGACTTCAATTACCTCGCAGTTTCACTTTAGGGCCGAAATTGGTTCAGGAGGAATAACATCACTCTCAGCTAATTGTTAGCAAATAGTAAGAGGAAATAAAAAACTCTCAAATTCTCCAGCGACAAAAAGGGAATACCTTTCTGGTAAGCTCCATATTTGCAAAAAGCTACTATAAAGGAAGTTGGGAAACCAGCTGGGGTAAATCAACCCACCAAAGAACATTAAAGTCACATTAATGACACTATCCCAATGAACACAATTCATAATTAAGAAGCCTGCTCATTCTTACTGACACAGTTTGTTTTTTTAAAAAATAACGTTTTAACTTAATTAAGGCTGTGTCTGTTCTTAACGTGGATTTACCATTGAGGTTTACACTTGCATTAAATTTTAAGTAGGGGAGGGGATTTATTAATGTGAACTCACAAACTTCACTTTTAACTGTTGGATAGGCTTACATTAACTCTATACCTCTTGAAAGCAGCAGCTAAGTGAGACTGAAAATGGCACATGTGAGATCAGTCAGCAGAAAAGGTGTGTGAAATGGGGGGGGGGGGGCGGTGCAGGACAACGTAGTCATTCATCAGTAGTACAGGCTTTCAACACAGATTTCTTCCTGTCACCTGCAAATCTCACTTCACCAGCTCACTAATTTCTCTCAATGCTGATATGAGGTGATTAATAAGGATCTGAAACACATTTGCCCTACTCATAGGATCCGATGTGTGAACTAAAAGTTCAAAATCCCACCTCAGGAGTTTAATCTGCATGGCATTGCTCACTTTGAGGAAAAGGAGTGCAATGTGAGGTCTACAGAAATAAAGCACTTAAAATATCAGTTACCCACTCCATCAGCAAAGTCAAAATATTTAAATGCCTCCCTAAGTCTCCTGACTCTAATTACCCCACAGGTTCACTTTCTTGTCAAATTGTTCTCTAGCCCTAAACCTGTCTTAGTTTCTGGATTTGCATGCCTACGTCCAAGGCTTTTAAAAGAAAAACTTTTAGTATCCACCAAAGTGAAAAATCTAACTACTGTCTCACTCACAGACGTGAGCCCATTTTAAGTAAAAATACCACGACCATCGTCCAGCTAAGTTCCATGAGGGCAGGGCTTTGTTTACTTCTCTGCCAAAAATGGTGTCTGGAACATAGCAGGTGCTCAGTAAATATAGTTGAATGAATGGTTCATGACAGACCCTATGAGGTGGCAGAAAACAAAGAAAATGAGCAAAAATTTGAGGCAAGAACTGTCTTCTATGCCTATTATGGCCACAGTTATTTAAATATTAAATCAGTGAAGTATACATGAGAAAAAACTCTAGATACATAGGCATATCCATATACATGAGCTCTGAAGGTACAATTTCATGCAGAACTCACTGAGATTTCTAATGTAAAAGAGGAAGTGGTACTTGTTTGAATGATTTTGACTTAATGAAGAGGGTAGAGAGGAGAAATGTTTATATACAAAACATTTTTCATTTCACATGGAGTAACTGAGTAAAAGGTAGTATCAACTGAAATGTCATCAAATTCCAAAGCATATGCCCTAAATCCTAGGCTTTTCATTGCACTTTCTACCAAAATGCTTATCACTTCCATCACAGCAGAAAACAGGCAACTAAACAAATGACTTGAAGTAGGATTTTTCCCTGGGGTGGGATTTTTCCCTACGTATGGTAACTTCTGAAAACATTTACCTGATGGTATTTGGCTGTTTTGTCAGTCTAATGCCATGCATGCAATGCAAATACATACTAGCAAATAGTCTTGAAGTTCAACCAAAACAAAACAAACAAACAAATGAAAAAAAAAAAAAAAACCAACCCATCCCACACAAACTCACTCTCTGCCTACACACGGAGGATATACCATTTTCACAAAGCAGCCTGGTGTTCAGAAACCCACACAAGAATGATACCAGTCGTAACACTAAATTGCTCATGATGCTGCCGGCCGCCACGCACCGGATGGCCACTCTGTGCCAGGCACCCCCCTACACGTTATTTCATGTGCTAGAGCCTTCAGTCCTGACTGCCGATCTGAGAGTAAGGCACCACTGTTACTGCCGATCTGAGAGTAAGGTACCACTGTTACATCCCTCTTCTTGAGGTGAGAAAATTGAGGCCCCTAGAGATAAAATAACTTGTCCAGGATCAAGTGAGCGAGTGAGCTGTGATTTAACCTCTGCCTGCAGAGATCTTAAGAATTAAGATAACATTGCCTCTTTGAACTTTTATTTGCTTTACCTGATCACCTTCTGACAAAACAAGCATAGCTTTCAAAACTGATTTGAATACCAATTAAATTTATACTCCAATATATGACCCAGTTTCTTTCCAAAAAAGGAAAATATATGACAATTTTCCTTCTCAGGAAGGGATAATGGTCGTCCTGCCTACAAACAGATTAACTTAGCAAGACTCTGACCCAGTTCCAGCTGTGCTGTGTATTGCTCTCCAGGCATCATTTTTTTCTGAAATAGCCTGGGGCTCAGGGTGGAAAAAGAATAAAACATTACCTACTAAAGCATGTCATCTAATTAAATGTCTTACCACCAATACCATATGTTAAAGCAAGTCAAGAAATGCCTCATTTGTGAATGTTATGATGGCTGCATGAATCTACCCGATAGTTCAACAGGGAGGCCAGCTCCCCAGAGAATGATACCAGTGTCCTCTTCATCCCCAGAGCGAAGCCCTTGCCTAGGACTATGGACTTCAGAGTCCAGGAAATGGGCAAAGCACAGGGTCACACAGCTTGAGTTCCAACCCTGACTTTCCCACTTACTATGTATATGTGGACAAGGTGTTCTAACCTCTAGATCTCCTATTTCCTCCTGGTAATGGGAACTAAAATATCCACCTTAAATGCATTACTATGATGGTTGCGTGGGATGCTGTATGGGAAATACTAGCCCAGTCCTGGTATGCAGTAGATGAATAATGGATACAAAATATTCTTCCTCCTCTGGAAGGATCTTCTTCACTGGTGTGTGATGGCTGACTTGCTGACTTACAAGAAATGACTATTAAATTTTTAGATATTTTGCAAGCCAGTTATTAAATATAGCCACCACTGAAAATTAAATTATATATTTTTAAATGTTTTACTTATTTATTTTATAGAGAAAGAAAGGGAGAGAAACATTGATATGTGAGAGATACATTGATCAGTTGCCTCTTGCATGCCCCAAACTGGGGACCTGGCCCACAACCCAGCCATGTGCCCTGACTGGGAATTGAACCAGCGACTTTTTTGGTCACAGTCTGGCACTCAATAAACTGAGCCACACCAGCCAGGGCTGAAAATTAAGTTATATTAACTTAAAATTAATTTTATTGAAAACACAGGCGATAAATACTCAGACCTCATCACTGCCTACTAGTTTACGTCATCTTACTGTTATCTGTGCTCTTGAAGTTGTTTATGTCTATTGTCTATTAGGCAGCGGCAATATTGCACAGGGATGGGCTCCAGCACTCCTCCCCCAACTCCATGTTCAGTGACATCATGTTGTAACTGAAATAAACTACAAAGGAGTAGTTCACGTGGGAACTGGCAAACACAAGTCAGGACTGCATTGCTTTGGAAGCCAGTTATTAAACATTCACCAGCACATCGCTGGTATTCATATTTCATCACATTCCTTTCTGCTCCAGCATCTTTCATCTCTACTCTGCACAAGTCATCCATACATAGATCTATGTCCATCAAATTTAAAATAAAAATGAAAACAGAAACCTAATCCCCCTCCAGTTTCCATCCTTTTTCTCCATTCTTTCATTGCCAAATTTACTGAATCTATTCTATGAATGCTTAATTCCAACACTTTTCACCATCATCTCATTAATTTAGTCATTTAACAAATATTTGTGCAACTATCAGCCAGACACTGTGAAAGGAACTGGAGTTAGGAACAGGAGCAAAAACGCGCATCGCCCCTGCCTTCAGGGTATCTCAGCCATACCAGCCTTTGTCCGGCCTCGAAAGTCTACAGCTCTCTATTAACTCCTCTCTTTTCTCCTCCTTTGTTTCCTTAAAAACAATTTATAAGTTCCCCAAATGTTTATCTTCCTCTCCTCCATGGCCCTCCACATAAAAGTCAAGGTTTCCTCAATGTTTTGACTGTTTATCTCCTTCTTTCTAAAGAATTTCATACACTACTGTGGTTTATCTTACCCCCAGCCCTCAGGAAACATGTCTCCCTTTGACTTTCCATCTCAGTAACTGACACCACCGTCCACCCAACTGTTTAAGCCCCAAATCCCCAAATCTTCGTTTCTTTCCTTTCCCTCACCCCAAACATCAGCAAGTCATGGTGATCTGTATCCAAGAGATCCCCAATCCACCACATCTGTTCACCCCAGGCTCAGTCACCCACAGCCAACACCCTTCTTCCTCCCTCAGTCTGTATAAAACCTCTTAACCCTTTTCCCTGCTTTATTCTTATCCCCAACATCTTATACCAAGATGAAGCCAGAATGTTTAATGTAATCATTCCTCACCATACTAAGATTTAAAAAAAACCAACTTCAAAGTCTTTCCATTCCACTAAGATTAAAATTGAAACTTGCTTCCATGGCTACCACCATCCTTCATTTCTGGGCCCTGCCCACCCCGTGACCTTGCCTTTCCAATCCCCACTTGCTCATTACCCCAAGTCTGGAACCCTCTGACCAGATTTCTGCAGGGCTCGCTCTTCTTCTCACTCAGGAAGGTGTGGCAGGCCTTCTGTGACCAACCAATGCAAATTCACCCTGCCCAGGCCCCCTCATCCCTCTCTATCATATTGTTCATTCATTGTTGGTTATTGAGCTCTGTCTTCTCCTACTAGAAAGGAAGCTTTGCAAGAGCAAAGACCTCATCTTCCTTATTCACCAGGGCATTCTTGGTACCTAGAATAGTGCCTGGCATGTGGTACATCCTCAATAGGTATTTTATTTAAAATAGGTATTTAATGAATGAATGAATGGAGCAAGATACAAAAGAAATACAGGAAAAGGTTGGAATAATGGGAAACAAAAACCTTGAAAAAGAGGGAGTTTCCTAGAACTGCACTGAAAAATAAGAACAGCAATCTGAGGTAATAAAGTTCTAACAGTATGAATTGAATTCCCATCTTTATTAAATTCTGTCTTGCCCATGGCTTGTGCTATTTTAGAGGCAATCTAATTTAGTGCACACCTGTTCTGATAAATCTATGTTAGTCTTCATGGCTAGGTCAAAATGTTTTCAAAAAGAAAGAAAATCCCATGCTTTAAAGATTTTCCTGTATCCTCCAAACATTTCACAGAGGCAGAGTCCCCCGGCTTTCTTCCACGCTTGCACCGTCACAAATTCCTATCACACACACAGAGCAGGAGAGACAGCAGGCAGGGCGAGTGCTCTCTCCTCCCCCAGAAAACCAACGAAAGGTTCTTCCGCCAGGAAAACAAGAAACTGTTTGTTCTTAATTGAGTCTTCACAGATCCACCCCGTACTCCCTGCTTTTAAGTAACAGCAAATAGCAGGGCTTTTTCTAGCTACTCCTTTCTTATCTGGTCTAATACAGGGAAGGAAGAGAAGGAGGGAGGAGGGAGGCAGGAAGGGAAGGAAAGAGGGAGGCAGAGAAACAAGGAGAGAGGGGGAGGTCAAAAGAACCGACTCAGGCCTTCAGTTCTCCTACCAACTCACATGGTCGATGCTGGATGGTGAAAATGCACACAGTCAAGGTGCCCAGCCCAGTACCTCATCATGGACCACACAGCTCGAGGAGACGCCGGGAATCCACTGCTCTTGGGTTCTGGTGGCAATGGGGAGTGGCAGCCACTCCAAGCTCCTCTGTGAGGGAACCGTTGCTGCTTCCCATTCTCCCGGAGAGGGTGCGCCGGCAGCGAGGAGGGCTGGGGGCTCCCAGGCTGCTGTGGGCTGCGCTGAGGGATGACCCCATTGCTCCTAAACAAGGTCAAATGAATGACAAGGCTGGCAGCAAGAAATGGCTATCCCCTGTCCCACCCCAAAGTCCTGCTCCTGGAAGCAACCATTCTCAAGCATTTTAGCTCTCGTTTCTGGTATAAACCACAGTATTTTAAAAATAACATAATTATAATGTATTTTTGATTTTAGGACTTACTACATTGACTTCCTAATACAGAAAACTGGATCTCCGTCCCTCTCATATGGTCACCAACACACACACACACACCCTATTCTTCACCCCTCATTCTCCAAATATATTTCTCTTATAACATTTGACTGAAGTGGTATTCAGTATTTACATAACTATGATCTTACAAAACGCAGCTGATCCATACAAAGTACTGTGACTATATTTTGCTTTCCTGAGTCCTCAGATATATATATATAAATTCATAACCACTGGATGGGCAAAACATAAAAAGTCTGATACTACCGAGTGATGGTGAGAACGTGCAGCACAGGACCCTGAGACACTGCTACAGGCATTTCAAGGGCTGTGTCTCAACATGTGACGACACTGTGAACACGCACCTACCTGTGGCCCCAGCAACCCCATGTCTATGGTATGTCCCAGAGAATCCCACATGTATTTGCACAAGGAATTCCATTGAAACGTAGTTTATAATAGCAAAAAAGGTGAAAATAATCTATTTTCCAACTGCATAACAATGGATAAATAAGCTGGGATAATCAAATACCACACAACAGTTCAAACGAATGAACTATAGCTATTGTATCAACAATGATGTGTCTTAAAGCCTAATGCTAAATAAAAAGAAAAGCAAGTGGTTAGGGACTGGGGTCAGGGAATGCTAACCTCTGCATGTTGGAAATTATATCCTAATATTTAAAAAATAAAGAGAAAAAGAAATTTAATTTTCAGGAGCTCATCTTTCACTAAAAATTATTTCTTCCCAAAGGTGGTATCAAATAAAAGAAATCCCACTCCATTTGTGTGGTCCACTTCAAATTTAGAAATAATTTGTTTTTCACATAGGAAAGTGCTTCCAACATTTGTTTCTGTTACTGTTGATAGTTTATTCTAAATGAGCAAATAAAGTGGGGTGGGTAGACACCTAAGAGTCTGCACAAAACTGTGTGTGTACATTATACTGGGAAAAGGGGACATAATTTGGTGAGCTTCTCAAAGGGGTCATGACCCCCAATAAATACATTCAGAACCTCTGCAGCAGGTGTTCTGGAGGTCTCCAGGTTCCAGTGCTGATTTCCTTTCAAGGAGGCCAAGGTGCTCAGGGGTAACCCCGTGACTGGAGTCACAAGGAGAGGGGTCCTAATCCTGGCTCCACTCATGGTTGGGTGACTCTGGAGAGATTACTTTCTGTGCTTCTGTTTCCTCCTCTGTAAAATGAGGGCAACAGTTGGGAGCATTGTGTGACTTCATACCTGTAAATAGCCTGGCACACACAACGCCTGGACATGGCCAGAACTCAAGAGATAGTAACCGTCATGGGCCAGGTCTCCCTGTTACATGCTCTGGGTTCCGTCTCACCACGTCCACAGCTGTAATCAGTTACTCCTGTAATTACTTATGAGATGTCTGTCTCCCCCACTATTACACATGCTCTTTGAGGGAAGGAATCTTATACTCAGGTATGAATGAGTATGTGTTGAATGGACAGACAGAAGGACGAGGAGAAAAATGAATGTCTCTGCTTATGCAGAGCTGCTGGCTTTGAGAGCTAGGTTACTTGAAAGAACTCGCAGATTATGATCTGTGTAACTTCTGAGCTACCTATCAGCATATTATTCCTCCCATAGAACTTCTAGAAGAGACAATTATCCCCTTTGAACACAGCCTGGCTTGCCCTGGCCAGTGTGGGTCAGTTGGTTGGAGCACTGTCCCATAGACCGAAGGGTAGCGTGTTCAACTCCTGGCCAGGGTACATGCCTAGGTTGCAGGTGCAGTCCCCAGTAGGGGTGCATGCCAGAGGCAACCAATCAATGTTTCTCTCTCATATCACTATTTCTTTCTCTCTCTCTCTCCTTCCCTTCCCCTCTCCCTAAAATCAGTAAGCATATCCTCTGGTGAGGGTTAAAAAAAAAGAAACTGGATAAAGAATGAACTGGGCAACACTGGGCTGGGGAGTCCCAAGACCATGGGAGACATGACTTCAATGATGAGAATAAAATGGCTCTGGACTGGACCAAAGGGGAGGGTCTGCAGTCAGTTGGCACATCTTTCTGCTGTCAGTGAGGTAAAGCAGAAAGAAGCTAGGAGGCAGAGGCAAAAAGGATGCAAGGAAAAAGTGAAGAAAGTGGGAAGCAAGAGAGGTTGATAGGTCGTTCTCAAAAAAAACTTTAAAAAGGTGAGCAGTGCAATTATTTCCATCAGCTGAGTGGATATAGAAGAAAGACATTCTCACACAAGCAATGGGAGATCCTCCGGCTCACAGCTTTCCTGGCATGAGCTTAGGTCAAAATGATAACTGGGTTCCCTCCTTTCACACCCCTCTGAGATTCACAGGGAGTCAACAGAGCACTCCACTCTATTTGAATGATAGCCAAGTTCACCTAGGCAGGAAGGTGATCAGAATTCAATGATTAATCTCAGCTTGCTGCCACTCAATAGCCCTGCTCTTATCTTTATGTCAAGAAGTATAAAGAAATAGGGAATAGAATAAAAAGGCAGGATTTTTTTAAAGTAAAATTCTTCAGTGGACAAGGCAGAAAAATAAACACATTTTTAAAAGTTCAAAAGTAAGAACATTAAATTTTCTGAAAAATGGGATCTGGTGTCACCGAGTTGTTAGTAATTAAAATTACACCATGCGTTTGAACTCGCCTTAGTCATTCTTATCAGCTCCAGACCACAGGGTAAAGTGAATGTGCCTTAAATTTTGAAAATGAAGCCGGGCTACTAAATAAACTTGTTCTTTGATTTGATTTGATGTGTAAGTATTCCTGCATGGTTAAGGCTGGCCCATTGTGAAATTTCAAAATGAGATTCCCAAAACTCTTAGATAACAACATCAGCTCTCTAGAGCAGACTCCAACTTAGCAGGGCCCTTTGATGGGTAACACTCATTTTCACACACAGATTCAAGGCAAGCTGTTAACAAACGGTTTCCACTCGCAACCACTTTTCTGTGTGAATCACAATTTCCCAGTGGCTTGCAACCAGGAAGTATTGCTAATATAAACTTGCAAGTGGCATAGGTCATTTCAATTCCTAATTTGGGGCTCACGAAAATTTTATAGTCCCCACTGACTGATAAAAGTGTGAATGAAGAGTTTGAACATATGTAATAGCTTTAATCTTCATGAAATATGACTTGTTTATTATATTATGGCCTAAGGTGAAGTTATGTTTAACACAAACGTTATACTTTATTTTAATGAAAGTTTGAAAACTACTTAAGTACTTCTCTGCACATGCACTGCTTGATATCAAGACATTCAAATGACTCACGATTTCTCTTGCTTGTGGGACAAGGAGAAGAGATCATACACCAAGCACACGCCAAACACTGTGATGCCCGTCTCTTTCACCAGCATTGCGCACGTCCCCAGAAACAAACCCAGCAGCAAGAAGAAGGGAGAAGCCGTGGACGGGAAACAGTCCCCAACACAGCACTGGTCCACACTCCTGAAAAACAAGGTCAAGATTCTTCTCATCTAAGAGATACCACCTTTTAGCAAGAAGATCTAACATCAACTTCATTGTATTCTAAGTAGGAAGGTGAGCAAAGATTTGTTCAAGAATAGAATCATTTAAAATTACAAAGACAGGAGAAAAGTAAATGTCTAATATTGATTTGGATACTTAAATTAAGGTATATGAAAATTATGATAAAACCTAGCATATAATGAATAAATGCACACTAAAAAGCCATTTAAAATGCTACCATAGAGATATATTAAGTGACATGGAAACATGTTTAACTGAATATATTTTAAGTGAGTGACACAGGTTACACTAAGCCATACGCATGAACTCTGGAGCCAGGTTTCCTGGGTTCAAATCGTTGCTCTGCACTTAATTAGCAGGGTCATACGAGGCAGGTTACTTTGCCTCTCTGCCTCAGTCCCCTAATCTGTGAGATGGGATCACAGTGTTGGAAGGAGGATTCAATGAGTGATTTATTACGTGTTAAGTGCTTATCATCATTATCATTTTAGCTAAGGTGTTTAATATGCTTCTGTACACAAAACAGAGAAATCAGTGGAGATATACAGGTATATATAAACATACACACAGATATCCCCCAAAACATAATCATCTTTCCACTCTGTGATGAAAATACAGATGTTTTAGCTTTTTCTTCTCGTCTGCCTATGCTGTATTTTTAAATGCATATCCCATGAGGACGTTGTGAGATGAAGGTTTTTCTCAGTATGATCTCCGTGGGGCCTTTCCAGAGCCCTCCAGCAACGTGAACGCCTTCTGCATCTTTCAAAATGGAGTCAGCCCCACGAAGAAGCACCCTGCGCCTTCAGCAGGTGCCACAGCCGCCCGCTCCTCCTCCTTTGAAGTAAAGGCCAGTATTTCTGTGGCTGTGATGTCTTACCCTCACTCTCATGGCTCAGAGCAGTCGCATAAAATTACATGCCAAATTTGCAGCAGTCTGAACTCCTCTCCGACGCTGGTCTATAGCCGCAGTTGCTAAAGGGGGGAACGGCAGGCACACTAGAAACCTGGACTACTTGTCATCGCATAGATGCGGATGCACTGCAGGCTCGATCGTGTTCCCAAATATATCGACCACGCAGGGACGGCTCAAAAGAACAAGTTCAATCTGGTTCTAACACCAGAGTAAACAAGAAACAATTGTTGAATTGGATTTACATTGTTAAGATTTTTTACATCGTTACACATGACTAGCAGTGCCGTGGGAAGTCACCACGCCAGGAATAGAAGACTGGTACTATACTAAAAGGTTCTTGACTTTACTAAAACTTCGTAAGACAATTCATTTCAGTCTTGATTCAAGTCTAAATTGGTTTACAACAGGGTTTCACAATTTCAGCACTATCGGTATTGTGGGGAAGAAGATTCTTTATTTTAAGGGCTGCCCTATACATTGTAGGATCCTTGGTCTATCAAGTTGTGAGAAGTGAAAATGTCTCCAGATATTGTCAAATGTCCCCTGCTGGAAGGAGGGGCAGATTTGCCACATATTGGGAACCCCTGGTTTAGAACCGTGTCCCTCAGAGTCACTGGGCTTTGTAAGAGTGTGGAACAGTGAACTGACCCAACGATCAAGGTTCACAAATCCCTGCCCAGGCAGCCCTCCACGAAGGAGACAGCATGGTTCACTGGCCCCTTTTTTCGGGGCCAGGCCCTGAGTCATTTGCTCCCATGTACATGTTCTTTTCACCCTGCCCCTTTCTCCATCTGATTATGTCACCACTCAGGTGAGAGCCCGATCACACTGCGGGGAAAGAGGCAACCTAATTAAAAAATTGTTTTATTGCACTTCAATCTCCCAAAGCAAGAAGCTGCTGTATATTGATGAAAGGATATGTAAATTGGAAAACCACAGTTGAGAAAACTGCTTTCAATTTAGCCTTGTTTTAAGCTCTGAGCTACTTTAATGAGGATAAGGAGGCAAAAAAAATTAGGACCAAAATGAAAAGGAAAAATCAAACAAATCATAGGCAAATAAGAGAGAAGACTATATCGCATATATTTTGGCTTAGAGCTAAGATTCCAAAATCCACTCTCAGTAAGAAACTACAATTAAGAGGAATCAAGAAGCAAGAGCTTGTCTTCCTGGTACCGGGAGGGCAGCTCCTATAAAAGGCTATGACAGGGTTCAGTATGAAGCTGGAGGAGCGAATACCTAGCACTTGGTAAGGAGAGGATTTCCAGTGCCAGGTCTCTGGGAAGCTCTCTGAGCATTTCAATGCCAAGAAGCCTCCCTCCTCTCTCAGGCAGAGCCCTCCCATCTACACACACACACGCACGCATGCACACACACAGCAGAAATCCCCAAGGGACAGCACGAATGTAATCACAGAAAAGGACATTCTTAGCTATACCTACCTATTGTAGGAGAGAAAGGCCAACAGAAACAGCAGGCATGCCAGCACGTCAGCTCTGCCGACGATTCCAGCCACCTAGAATGTTTGAAAAATAAAAAATAAAAACCTCAGAAAATTACTTCCAGAAAACTATTACAGAAATTTATTGGTTTATGTAGGGTATAATAAAGTGGGAAACACGCCGTTCTTCAAATTCCGATAGATGACTAACCACCTCTGGTTATCATATATATTTAATACACATTTATAGGAGGAGCAAAAGAGGAAGGAAGGGCCAAGATTTTCATGTTTAACTTCATTTTTAACCTTTCTTCTATAGAAGGTTAATCCACAGCATCCAAGTTTATTCATTTATTGGTTTATTCAAAAATATTTTTTGAGCCCTGGCTGGTGTAGCTCAGTGGATTGGGCGCGGGCTGGGAACTGGACGGTCCCAGTTCGATTCCCAGTCGGGGCACATGCCTGGGTTGTGGGCCGGGTCCCCTGTGGGGGCCGTGTGAGAGGCGGCCATGCACTGCTGTTTCTCTCCCTCTCTGTTTCCCTCCCTTCTCCTCTCTCTAAAAAATAAATAAATAAAATCTTAAAAAAAAAATATTTTTTGAGCAATGACTGAGTGCAGGACATTGTGCTAGTCTTTGGGCCCTGGAGCGCGAATGGAGCCGAGGACACTTACACAGCACTGGGAAAATAAGCTGAGGGATCAATAACTCTGACAAGAATGGGAGTGAGTGTGAACTCATCACTGCTGTATGTGAGAGTACATGCATGTGAGTATTTCTTAGCTCTGCCACCGAAAGGACCTGAAAGCAAATACCCTAGTGGCAAAGAGCCCTCCCAGCACCGATGGAGAGCCATCCCCCCTCCACTGAGAACACGGACTGCAGGGCTGAGCTGGGAGGTGAGAGAAGCTTGTTAGAAAGGAAGAAAGTGTTCAAAAATTGACAGGTGCATGTCAAAAGGACACAGAAGTTAGTGACAAGCCACTGACCAAATACGAGACAATTTGAACATCATAATAAACATGGACATTAAAAATTATAAACCATTGGAAAAGGGCATTTGAGAGTACATACTGATAATAAATAGATGGATGGGTGGATGAAGACATGTCTAAGTTTCTATATACATACAGTGAGCAAGTGAATGGAAGGGAATGGACAGCTCGTCCTTCCATTAAAAGTCCAGTTAATGAATGCAGAGGGAGGAGTGCAGTTGGAAAACAGCCATTTGGCTTCTTCATATGAGTAGAGAGTGGCTCGATCAACAAACATCACAAGATGTCAAAGCATGCTAAATCTAAGGTGTGAAAGTTTAATTAGGCACAGGATATTTGCAGGGTTCCAAACCATTTCCTCACTGATTACTTATTAGCTGGAAATTTTTAAAAAAATAATTATACAATGGAAAAACGTGTTACATTGCATTACATCCTGACGAGGGAATAAAACCACCTCACCAGTCAAGGGCACATGGACATGGCACGCCTCAGTCTGGGACGCCCTGAGGGACACCTCACTTGTAGAGTACGCCAGTCGGGACGCAATAACCTGAATATAATCATGAGGAATCACAGGACAGCCCAGGGCGAGAGCATTCTACTAAAGTACATGAATGAATATATATTCTCTATTAATAAAGTATAAAATATAATAATTCTATATTATTTTATCACATTAAATTTTATCATATCTTAAGCTCCCCTCACTTATATTATGGTATAGCTTGATTTACTAATTATATCACAACTCTTTATAATCGAATATATCATAATATTACATTGCACACAATATATTAGTATATATTACAGGCATATGTTGTACTTAGATAATATACTATATATACATATATTATGTATTTATATTTTATCTTTATATGTTTCTAGATTATGTATTACAAAAATATATGTTTTTAATATTATAAAATGTTAATATACTATACATTTAAATAATACATTAAATACTATAAAATATAATATATAGTGTACATTACATATTCCTATTTTAATTATGTAATATAGCATATATAATACTATGGACTTGAAAGTTATAAAAAGTGTAACAACATTTTGTTACATACATTCTGACATACATTTTAAATTATGTTTAAAGCTGTATATTATATTATTGAGAGACATAAAGACCAGTAGCTGTTCCAAACTTAAGGAGACTAAAAAGAAATGATGATCGATGGCCTTGGTTTTAGAATATACAACTAAATTATTAAGGGGTAAAGGGGCATGAATTATGCAACCTGCTCTCGAATGCTTCAAAAACAGTATTTTTATATGTTGAGAAAGAAAGGGAGGAAAATGATAAGTGTGGAAACTTTTGAAAAATTGGTGAATCTGGATAAAGAGTATATGGTCATTCTATTTTTTTTAAAGTTTGATATTTATTTAATGTGTTATTCAAGAAGGGGCCAAAATGGAATAGAGGTAGGGACAGAAGGCTATTTATAAATTTTTGTATTATTGCACTACTTAACATGTGTGTGAATGTCTCTTAATTTTTTTAAAATCCAAGAAAGAAAACTGTAAAGAAAAAAAATGGGGCATGATTCAAAGAATGTTTCAAAGAAAAGGTCACATATGAGTTGGATCTTAAAGGTCAGGAGGAGTTCATGGGCTAACATTTCAGGCACAGAAAATAGCATCTCCCAAATTACACAGGATCTGAAGTCACAGTGTATTGGAGACTCAACCAACAATTAATAGCAGAAAATAGTTTCCTGGGAAATGTTCCTATAAATATCCTCACGTAATGAGCACACCCCGCAGTCACACGGAGAAGCAACAACACACGCCTGGAGTTAGACCCTCCCAGCGCTGGAACACAGACTCTCCTTGCCACTGAGTGAGACTCAATTTTGTTATGTTTAATTTCTGAGCTTTGGTTTTGATACCTTTAAAATGGATACAACACCCCCTATCTCATATGACTGCTGTAATTAACGAGATGATATACACAAAGCGCCCACCCAACAGGGGTGCCCTTCTGTCTCCCTTTTCCCTGCAGAGAAATGGGGTCAAACTCTTAGCACTGAGACAGGATGTTCTGTGTGGATTATAGAAATCCTTTCTTTACCTTAAGGATTACATATATGATGTTTTAATTTAACTTTATTAGATAATCTAATATATCTATTAGTTAAAATGGAAATAAAAGTAATTCAATTATATGCCTGCATATAGATTGATAGCAAGTCACATACTGAGAAAAAATTCTACTTCAATTTGTATCAAGAGACACCTGGACATGGTCAAATAATTTCATTGGCAGTACAGAGATGAAAGCTATTACCTAATGTGGCTGCTTGGACCACACACTGTTCGTTGACCTGTTAATCTATGACAAATTTGAGTGCCAAATCAGGAAGACTGCACGAGTCAAGGGAGGTAGGCAGTAACAATGTGGTGTCACCTTGGTGTGGAGGCCCAGCTCACTCACCATCTGTAAAGCAACAATTAATTGCACATGGTTCACCTGTGAAGCCCAAATCTGCCCTGTGAGCATGAAGCTCAACATCAACTGTAAAGCCTTCTGAGGGTTAAAACAGAGAGCCCAACTTGTCAGCAACCAAGTCTTGGGATCAAGCCAGGCATCTGGGCCCAGAGGGACACCCATCATAGCACAGCTGAAGGGGCCAACTCAAACAACAGCAAGACTTGCAAGCTGATATTGGGTGTAGCAAGCTGGAATGAGGCAATCATAAGCTAGGCAAGCATAACTAATGCATTAAAGGCACCTGAAGCCCTGCTTCTCGAATTGCAGCCTAGTGCTGCTGGGAAACAGCAGCGGCAGAACATGCCAGCTGGACGTGTCCCGATATAAAGAATGCAGTGTCCTGTGGAGCAGAAGGTCAGGGGGTGTTAAAATGTTAGTGCTAACACTGATAGACTTCATTGCGAATTTCCAACCATCAAGCATTCACTGAACATCCACTCTATATATTTATGTTAAATTAGGGTCCTGACAGCAACTACTATATGCCAAGACTAGCCATTCACTGTCATTCAATTAGTCAATAGGATCATATTCAGTAATTGCACAATGTATTCCAGTCAACGAACATCTTCCAAGTGCCTCCTATCTATCAGGTATTATGCAAGCTGGAGGGATATAAACTACCTCAAGGAGTTTAACATCTGGTGAGGAGTCAAAGGAGTGTACAATGTGATACAGGGAAACTGCTGTCTCATAAAGAGGAGAAATCACTGCCATGGGAAGACTAAAGGAATTCATTTTGACGTTTGGGTCTGGGAAGGCTTCGTCAAAAGGCTGGCCTTAGACACTAAAACAAAGGACAGGCCAAGGAAGACTTCAGGAAGCTCATGATAGGGGAATGCATATCCTGGCCAGAGAGGAAATGCAGAAGCATTCTAGGCAGAGGAAAGAAAAGTCAGAAAGCATACGAGGTGATTCTGGAGGGGAACGCATAGAGGAATGAGCGCATGGAATAAATGGAAAGGAGGCAGGAGAGGGCACTGGGAAGCAAAGACAGAATTTAAGTTGAAGCCCCTTGGGCTTGATTCTGCAACAATGTCAGCTGAACTGCAGGACACTAGGAAGTACGAAAGGACTTGCTCAAACATACACACAGATGGACAGCTTGTATTTCTGCTTCATGCTGCAGGTTTTCATCTCCAAGGGGGCAGTTATAACCTGAAAACAGTATCCTTTAAATATTCAAAGAGTGGAAAAACATAGATGAATTCCATAGAACTGAAATAATATAATATTCAGATCTCTGAGTAAGCTTAACAGAATCATATGGGAAGTGCCAATTAAGAACTTAATTTCCTCCCAAAACTTATTACTTCTTGGAATACCACTCATAGGATTTATATAAAGTTATTAATCATTTTATCTGCAAGGATGAGTTCCATTAGCATCAGACAGAGCCAGGAACATACACTTAATACATGGCAGCAGCTAACGGTAGGACGGACTGATTAGATCATGACAGTTCTCTCCTATGTGTTCTTGTCCCAGTTCTGGAAACGTTGACCTTAACTTTCAACTTGCTGTATCGGCATTTCCTGCTGATGCTTTTAACTAAAGTGCATTCTTTCAAATCAGTAATTATGTCTCTTTAATGATTAAGTTTTAATTCTCATAGGAGACTACAATAATTTTCCCTATTTTCCCAATTACTGATTTTTCTCACAATTTCCTAAGAAATACACTGTCAGGAAGCCCTTCCAAGAACAGCAAAGCCTTAAATGAAGAAAGGTTGGAGCTGATCTCATTCGTGGTTCCATCCCTGCATTGAGGGCAGCATTCCAGTCTCTCAAATATCTGTTGAAAAACTGAGTCAATACAAGGGGAGACCCCAAAAATGTGATTTATTTATAAAAATGTATGAGTTTATTCTTACATGTTTCAGTTACGGTCACCTTCAAAGTACTCTCCATTTGAAGCAATACACCCATCGAGACTTTTTTCCACTGCTCAAAACAATTTTGAATTCATTGATTTTGATGCCATGTAGTGCTTCTGCCATTTTTTGTTTCACCTCTTCCACATCGGCAAAAAACATTTCTCTTTGAGGAATTTTTTCATTCAGGGAAACAAAATACAAAGTTGCTCAGGGCAAGATCCAGCGAATAGGGAGGATGGGGCATGGAGGTCATGCCATTTTTTGGTCAAAAACTGTTCAACACTCAGTGAGGTGTGGGCAGGTGCGCTCATAAATCACCCATCATGAAATGGGCAGGCGTGTTGAAGGTCTTCCAAAAAAATTCACTGAAGCTGAACATAGCCTCTCACAACAACGGCAGCTGGTACACTGATACAGATGGGTTCCTAGAACACTCACCTAATGGGAGAAGCCTGTATTACAAGGGGCCCACCCTTCAGAAGATAATAGCAGGGTTTTTTTGGGGGGGTCCCTCGTAAATGAATTCGTTCCTGTCTACCTAAATTGAAAATATTGTGTTGGCCAAAAAGTTCATTTGTATTTTTCTGTAAGGTGGTTCTAGCAGTGCTTAGTTGTCTTTAACTTCATTCGAAACAATTTTATTAGATTGTATTGTGACAGCTGTCATATCAGTGGGTATTTTTTAAAAAAAACTGATCAAAATTGGTGAATTTTTGTGTAGCCATTCTAAAATTGAAGATGGAAGAAAATAAGCCACATTTTTGGCATATCGTGTTTATTATTTCAAGAAAGGTAAAAGCGCAACTGAAATGCAAAGAAAAAGATTTGTGCAGTGTGTGGAGAAGGTGCTGTGACTGCTGAAACAAGTCAAAAGTGGTTTGTGAAGTTTCCTGCTGGAGGTTGCTGGCTGGAGAATGATGCTCCGCGGTCAGGTAGACCAGTCAAAGTTGATAATAATCAAATCAGGACATCGAGAACAATCAATGCTATACCATGTGGGGGATAGCCGACGTACTCAACAAATCCAAATCAGTAAAGCTAGTGGCGAAAATGAAAAATGTGTCTTTTATTTTATGGGAAAAACCATACGGACTTTTCGACCAACCCAATAATTTTTCCCTCTGCTGGGATTCGTGTTTTATTACAGCACGTCGCCGGGTCCACTCTGCATTTAGGTGCACGTGCTTCGGCTTCCCAGGAGACGGTGAACGAGCTGCACACGGGGGCCTTGCTATCCACCCACACATGCCCTTGGCACCCAGCAGAGCGCCAGCACCAAGCGAGTACTTGTAACTACTTCTTGATTACATAATTAATAAAGCAAAGCCTTAATCATAGCAACATGTTTAAATATAATAACATCAACATGTTTAAATTAAACCTCTTCCCCCTAAATTTAAATATTTGGTCCTTCCTGAGATAAATTACAGTCCCATTTTTGTTTTTGTTTAACAAAGTAGAGATATCTCCCACTAA
>PVJI01012538.1:0-51274 GCA_004026765.1 Micronycteris hirsuta | reverse complement strand
GTGTAGGATATGCTTTCATTCTGCACCGTAACTAGTTGAAAGGGAAGGCTTAGATTCACTCACACTGAATAATTATTCTAAATCACAGTCTTTTGCCAAATAATGAGAAGATTCAACTTCACGAATAGATGTATTTTATTTTTGGACTTCATCAATGTCAAAAGCTACTTGGAGTTCTGATTTCAGGAAAGAAAGAATTTCAAGACGTTCATTCTCCACACTGTTTTGTAGTGTGATTGATTCTAAGTTCACTGCAGATACAAGTGAACTCTCCCCTAAGATGCAACGTAACAAGAATACTGATCACACCCCTCAGAGAGAGGGAAGTTGTTTTGCAACTCTTCATGCAGGGTATGAAGATTTTTCCTCAAAGCAGAGCACACTGACTCAGTCCTCAGCATGAGAACCACTCACATCTCCACAGAAACGAGCTCTGCTGTGCAGCATTCTTGAACAGGTTCGCATTCCGAGTGGGGACAGCAGTTGACTTTAGTCTTCATCTCGGCTTGGGAACTGATAGCATCTGAGGAAGAGATAAGCCTGCCCCTGGAGAACTGCCCTGTAATAGTTCCAGACTTCCCCAGGCCGTTGTGCAAGCGTTGCCCTGGGCGACGCAGGCTTGTGTGCAGTGCTTGGGATGTATTGTTGTTGTTTGCTTTTCAAGAAGCCAGATCAGGCTTTCGTCACTATAAACTCCAGTGGGGGAAGAAGTGTACGTTTTTAAGGCGATCTCCTTAAAGCTCTGGCAGACTCCTTGTGGAGAGAAAGGAAGAGACTGTATATTTTGGCACGTGGCAGTTTTAGTAGTAACAATGAATTCATTAGCAAACCTGTAGAGACCATGATGGCTGCTTTTAAAGTCCGAATTGAATTTTCACCTAGAGTCTGAGACCTTAGAAAGGATTTCAGCACAAACCAAAATGAATGCTTATAGTTTATCAATATTGAAGGAAAGCAAAGGAAACTAAAATTTCTTGAAAGCCAGGTTCAACATTACACTTTTACATTCATGGCTTCAGTTAAACTTTAGAAATCTCCTTAGTAGGTATTATTTTGCCCATTAAAAAAAAAAAACACTGAAGTGTGAAGCGATTAAGTAACGGGCAATACTGGGATTCAGCCCCTGTGTGGCTGACCTTCCCACTCTGCACACAGTGAGATAAGGATGCAGCGCCAACCCCAGCTCCACGCCCTCTCCTCACCCCATACCCTCTCTCAAAAAAAAGGGATCCTGGAGTATATGGTTTCTCTTTTATTATATACACATATGAAAGAATTAGGTAAAATTTGGTGTCATAAAATACAACTAATTAACTCCTAGCCAGTTGTTCAATATATTTAATTATAAAAGGCAATAAACTCCCTTAATCCTCCCTCGTACCTGAAAAATACTAAGACATGAAGGATCTGATGACAAAGAAAATGTTTTTTGTCTGGGTATAGAGCCAGGAAACTTAGTTTGCCTGGTTCCTGAAATTTAAGTGATCTGCCAGAACCCGAATGGGGGCGGTAGCTGGTGAGGCCTGCAACCTGGGCTCTGTCCCACCTCCCGAGAAGGGCCTTCCCTCTGAAGCCCCTCACCATCCCAGAGGGAACAGAGGCTCAGCCCCCACTTGCCCAAGGAATTCAGAAGATAAGCGGAAAACATTTTCTTGACTATAAAATGGTTTATTTTTCATATGGTGTATCTAGGCACACACTATTAAACTCCCTCATAAAAGTCCTCTAGAAGATGACAATTCCTCCCGTTCCAAACCTACTTGAAAAGCCTGGAAAATCCAGTCCACTGTTGAGAAAGTCAATCTCCTTTGGCCACTTAGGTAATGATATACCAATTTCTAGTTCTGCCCTTAATAATAATATGTTCTCTCCTGGGCCTAGCTCAGAAGTAGCCAAGTGTCAGACAAAGCATACACTTATAACTCTGGCTTAGAGTGAATGTCCCCAGATCCTATCACAGCACCAGGTATATATTATGGGCGGGCAAGAAAAAGTTGCCAAATGAATGAGTCGGGCCCGAGCATCACTGAGGCAGTGGCCAGTGGGGCCAAGTCCCCGAGGCCAGCGTGTGCGCCGTTTCCTACCGTCTCTTGTCTTTGTCTTAGTTATCACCCCCTCTGCCCTTCCTCCCTGGGCGTCTCAAGCCTGCCAGCCACACCAGCGTTCGTGCTCTGCTTTAGACTGCTGACCTTTCCCCATCTCCAGATCATGTCTTCCCCTCAAACTCCCATCATTAGAAGTGGCCTGCACATGTAAGACGAGAGGAAGAGGCAGGATAAAACTTGATTTGGCAAGTGAATAGGACAGTCATCCAGTCTCTTGTGAATTTTTTTAGTGTATTTCAAACCTTTTTTGTATTGAAAGACTTATACCTCAGCGCTCTAATGAGTAATTTATCAAAAGCCATTAATGATAGAAGTTAAAAAAAGCTATGACTCTATCCCCATTGGATAAGCACAAAGGTGACATTCGTGGGACCCCCATATAGTAGCCAGTTCTAACAGAATGCTCGTGTTGAACCCACCCAGCACACTTCCTGTCTCCTGGGAATGTGTTCAGGTCTCCGGCAACTGGAGGCAACAGCTTGCTGGTGAGGGCAAAGGAAGGGAGTCCACGGGTGCCAGCTTTGTCACTAGCATTTAGCCCTTGCTGACAGCGGCGTTGACTAGGCAGTCACCTGCCCTCTTGAGTGAGTTTGATATAACAAAGCTGCCCAGCAAGGCTGGAAAAATGGAGGGGCCAAAGACATAGCACCCCCCAACCCATGCCATCTGACTCAGAATGCCGAAGGTCTTCTCATCAGGCATACAGTGCTGTACAAATTTAAAGCTGAATAAATTAAATTGTATAGGGGAGAAATATGGACCCCACCAGCGATATGAATACCATTGCTTTAATGCAGTTCAACACTCTTCTGGTTTAGGCCACACGCTGCTGGCTTTTCTGGGGCTTCCTGGAGGCAAGCACTGGGTCTGTGGTGCTCATGGCGAGATTCCTAGCACCGAGTTCAGTGGGCAAGAGGCAGAAGGAAGAAAAACAAAGACCATCTCCAAAGTTAATAGTAGGTACAGAGTTTGTATTGCTCTTTAAGCTTGAATTTTGGTTATTTTGCAAGGGGATTAAATTTTTCCTTGAACCATGATAATTAGATTTATTCTGTTTTGCGGACTGTTAGATGAATTAAGTAGCCACTGTTTCTCCTAATTCCCTGAAATGTTTTCTGGGTGCAGATATCAAGAAATGTACATCCTGTATTTAGAATATTTGACTCATGAGTAGATGGTGAGTGAATGCTAAGACTTGGAGCTGGGACCGCCTTTTCTTCCTGCCTTAATTATTGCGGGCAATATTAATTGTTCGTTTGCTGTTAAACATTGTAAGAAAAGTCAAGTTTACTTTTTAGGATTCATAAACTCAATTTTCATACATCTGGTCTTTGGGAGAAACAGAATGGGCCACAATGCTGTGTGAAGGGAGAAGCGTCACGGCTGGCCAGAGAGTAAGAGGTGAGACAGAAGCACCTGAGAGAATTTAACATGAGCATCTCGCAGAGTAACTTTTTATTCAGTGCAGCATAATTGCTAGCTTTTCCCATGCATGTGCAGAGATTTTTTTTTTCCCAATAGAAATTTTGTCCTTACAAGTGTGGTACAGGTGATTTTATGAGGTGGTCGAGGTCAGACAGGGCCACTCCGGGAGAAGTCCACGCTTGACCCACCAGCCTGCGTTCATTTCCGTGACCATGCTGCCTCCTGCTTCTCACTTTACCAAAGCTGGGTCTGGGAGGGTGAAACCTCGGAGACTAGACAAAAGGCTTGTAGAAAGTGCCTTTATGGCAAATGGGTGAACGAAATGTACCGAGACCTCTAAGGACAGGAAACTGAAGGACTCATCCAGCTTGGAGGCCTGAAGAAGGGGCCTTTCCCAGGACGTGATATTAGAACTGACTTCAGAAGGATGATTGGTGAGGGGCGGGGGTGGGGGGTAGGTGTTAAGTCAGGAGACATCCGCCACAGTGGAAGAGGAGGGCCGACTCTCAGAGAAGGCAGGGCAGCACGACAGGGAGAGGAGGCTGTGGCCAGTGGGCCAGGCTGGTGGGCTGGGTTAAGGAGTCTGGGATATATCCCAGGAGTGAACGGACGCCGCTGGAGGCAGGTAAGTGAGAGTCACAAGATTCTATGTGCAATCTGAAAGAAGTCTCTGGGCTGCCTGAATGGGACACCATGTGGGAGGTGTCTAGGAGAGAGAAAGGCAGGATTTGGTGGTGGTTTAGATAAGGCAGGTGAGGGACAGCAGGGATGACACCTGGGGCTCTGACTTGTGAAACTATCAGGGAAGGTGTCATTTACTGAGGAGGAGAGGACTATAACAGCAAATGACAGAACATACCTCTGTGCCGAGCACTGTTCTCATTTAATCTTTGCAACAGCCCTGTTACATAGGTTCTATTATTATTCCATTACACAGATGACAAAACTGAGGCACAGAAAGATCGTCAGAGATCACACAGCTAGTAGGTACTAGAAAGAACTTATATATACAGGTGAGGGGTGGGGGAGGGGGGGAGAGAGAGAGAGAGGGAAAGCATATGAGACAGAACAGCGTCTGGTGCTTATTAAGTGTTCAATAAATGTTAACTGCTACTGCCTCTATATTCATTCATGCATGGACTCTGTGCTAAACTTTGAATAAATTGGAGAATAAAACAGATGTGGACCCTGCCCTTAGAGAGTTTGGAGCCCACTGGAGGGAACAGACAATAAATACACAGTTATCTTGCTTGGGCAGGCTGGTAAGGGATGGGAGGATGGTCTGGGACCCTTAGACAGAGATGTTAGCATTCTAGCTTTTGCGTAAATCTTGTATGGACATGGCTGTGGGCCCCGGGGGAGCGGGGCGCTCAGGAATACACGGAGTCGACTAAGCCAAAACAATGTTTCCCAGATGTTCTCTGAGGTTCCCCAGGCACCCCCAATGCGTTAGATCAGAAACAGGCATTGTGCCAGCTTTATAGGTGGGGAGGCTGAAGATCCATAAAGAGGAGACAGATGCTCAGCAGTGCCAGAGTCTAAAGGGGCCTGGGTGTCTGGGACCTGGCTGCTCTCTGCCCCTCAGGTACGGCTGCCTGTGGGCCCATGGTGGTAGGAAAGGCCCCGGTCTGACGGCCTCTGAGCAAGTCGAGTCAGCGCCTGTTCTCTACTATATATAGTAAAGAACTTACATAAGAGTGCTATTTAAAAAAAAAAAAAAAGACAGAGAAGAAAAGAGAATGCCAGCTGAATTTTTTCCACTAAAGCTCATTTTTAACAGATGTGTTTTCTCTGTTTCTATAATGACAACGTACTGAGGGGCGGCTCCCCAGGTCGGGAGGGAGGCAGCCCAGTGCGTTGCCGGCGGAGATGCGGTCAGTCCATCTGAGCTGAGCAGGGCCGGTCGCGGGTGGATGCCGTGCGCTGCTGTTTACCTTTTTATTTGATGTTACTCTCCTCCCCGCCCCCCGCCCCCACAGTGCTAAACTGATTTAAACTAATGTTTATAACATATTTGGAATAATGTTGAAAAAGGATGTTAGAAGTTCAACTAGTGGGTAATTAATACAACTGTTAGGTCTCTTTCAAGATGAACACTTCAAATTACAGTTAGTGATTTTTTTAAATTAAGGCATTTTTATGCCATCTAATCTCATACCCAGTGAGGTGCAAGTTTTGTTAATTTTGTAAATCAATTTATTTCTACGCTGTGTGACCTTGACATTACATACTATTAATGGGGTGATCATATATTCCATTTTTTCTAGGATTGTCAATGTGCCTGTTGTCCAAGAGTTCAACATAGGTCCCAGGCAAAGGGTTCACACTTAGACACTAAATTATGGTTGTCCTGAGTATTAGTTGCTAACATTACTGAAGGTTTGCTCAAGCTTTGCTTACTTCGTACTTCATATGTGATTGTTTACACACTTCATATGTGATAACTCATTCCATCTTCACAGCCGAGACAGAAGCTGTGATGACCCCCACTTAAGGATAAGGAGACAGACTCGGAAAGGCTGAGTGGTCAAGGACACCCACCCAGCCATGGAAAGCCAGGCTGTCTAGCTCCAGAGTCTACATTCCTGTGAGATACGCCATGACCTTCAATCCCCAATTCAGTAAGAAGTGTGTGGGTAAAATTCCCAGAAGATGGAAGGGCCTGTTAGACGGGAGAACTCTGTGAGTTCTTAAACGGTATTTCCCAATTTGCCAGTGCCAGGCCCTTTATGGAAACAGTGAGGACCATCCACGATCCCATTTAAATTGTACTGACTGCGAGAGATTCAGGTGTGTTTGCTTTTCTTTCCTTTGAAAAAACAAACGCTGGAAGAAAAAAGTTCAGTAATAAGCTAGATTTAGAAATATAAACTTGGAACTGTTCGAACCATCCCCCCTTATTTTCCAGGCCAGTCTTTTTGCCTGCCACAGCCAGGCCTCACCCTCCACATTTGCATGAACATGTGATTATCCTGATTTTGTTAGTGAACCAAAGCAGAAAATGAGAAATAAATGAGTAGTTTCTTATTTCCTGCCTGCCAGAAGTGGCCCACTGCATAAGAAGGCTTCGTCCTTGCGTTATCACATTACCCACGCAACTCATGGCGTCTCACGACGGTTTCCTCATACACTAATCATCTTAGAACATAGTATTAGCCTCACCAATACCATTGCACCCTTGTGGGCTTTAGATTTAGAACAGTTTTTCAACCCTTTTATTTCTCATGCAAATAGTCTTTATGTCAAGATGAAAAAAAGGGTAAAATACTAGGTAGAATCAGCAAACTGATGAATAACCCTATTTGTACTCATGAAAACGTGTTTAAAGAAAAGGTTTGCTCTGATTGATTTTTATTTTACACATACACTTTAACTTCATAAATCTTACCTTTCATAACAAGAAATCTGGATTAGTTAACATTTTTTCCAAACAAATGCATTATGCAACACTTTTAAATATGACTTATTTTTCCAGTTATTGCGATATAATTGACGTAACATTGTATTAGTCAATATAATGATTATATATGTATATATAATGTATTTCAAAATGGTTACCACAATAAGTTTAGTTAATATCAATCGCCTCACATAGTTACAATTTTTTTTATGATGAGACCTTTTAAAATTTACTCTCTTAGCAACTTTCAAATACCCAACACAGTATTGTTAACTGTAGTCCTCAGGGCGTACATTACTAACCCCTTCTCAGACAGAAGAAAGTGCCTTCTCCCGTTCGGCAGGCTGCCTTCTCACTTTGTCGCTGGTTTCCTTTGCTGGGCAGAAGCTTTCAAGTTATGTAGCTCCAGTTTATTTTTGCTTTTGCTGCCAGGTTCGCAAATGAATATAATAACATCTCAGGAGCAAAGATAATAACCATAAGTTGTCTAACACATTAAACATCACCTTGAGGAACGTTTTGGGGCGAGGGGAGTCTTTCTTAGCTTATTAACTTCTACACCTTAAGATCAATCATATGCAAAAATCTTTGGTCAGAACCATTATCGCAATTGCGAGAAATCAGGAATCTCAAAATTTCTCCTGTTTCTGTTCCCCATCCCAGGCATGTATCAAAACATATATAGAAAGCAAAAAATTGAGGCACATTAAATGTGCTTTCTTAAATGTACCTTCTGCGGGAAACATTAAATGTTATCTCCTTAATCCTTTCCATAACAGCGCTCCTGTTTAAGGAATGAAAACCGTTGTAGAATGAGGCTGCACGTCACCCGCATTTCTGCTGACGTTCAGCAACCCTGCTGCTGAGAGCCGCCCCCTGGCCAGAGCTGCTCACTGAGAATTAAACTCTGGTTATTTAGAGCAAAATGTCAGGTTTGAAGAAGTTCCCTAATAAGGAAGACTGATGTAATGTTCATGGATGGGGCCAGGTTCCCTCTGCTTGTTTTATTTACATTAGCTGAATTCCAGGGGAGAATGTGCTGCGAAGCCTGCGGGCTGCCGACTATATTTAGCCAAACTCAGTTAGTAATACCAGGAGGCATTTCTTTAAAGTTGTACACTCATCACTGTACTATAAGATGTTTTTCCAGGCTTCTTGTTGTTATAAAGTTTGACAAGCATAAATAATAGTTTCATAAACATTTTACCTTTTACTCTGAGGATGAAGAAAGTATCTGTTGTAATCTCTCTTTAAGTTGGCAGGTTTTCTCTGAGACGATGATTTTTGGATCAAAAGATAGCTACTTAATGATAATACCATGGTTCAGAAGATTGTATTTGCTTTCCAAGATGGACTTTACCAAGGAGGCAATAGTAAGGGAGAGCAGTCTTTTATGAATAAGGTAGTGGACATTGAAGAGCCGCGTTCCGCTCACAATCTGGCACTATTCAGTCTAGATGCTCTCCTGTCCCCTAAACTTACTCTACATGTAGTAATAGCCAGTGCATCTTAAGTTTTTGTACTTTTTCATTAAGACTTTCACTGAAATACATTTATACACTGGAGAAAAAAATCAAATTTGTCTCCTTATTTAAACGTAAAACCTCGGCTTCATAATTTGGTTGTTCCATATTTTGTTGACACGGGGCATCATTTTTGTGTCGTTCTATTGCGTGATCCAAAGCTGGTGCTGCATTTCATGTGATAGGAAATTCCAACTCCTCTCCACCCTAGAGCCTGCTATCTGTGCCCTTCACCTCGCAACTCCTTGCCCATGACTGATTCCTATGCATGCTCACCGCATCTGGCAGGACTGTCCTACATAACCTTGGCCTTGTAGTGTGACCTCAATAGGTTAAAGCTTTCTCAGGAAACAGAGTCTCCTCGCATTGCATGAAGGAGAATGCTCCGCCAGAGAGATGGGCTGCTCTCCAGTGTGTCCCAAATAGGCCTACTGTGTGCGAATGTCTTAGGAGAGTGGAACAATTTGATAAACACAATTGTGGAATAATTTCTGACATTACTTGCTGGAAAGTCAGCAATAAGGAAGAAAATGGAGGGTAACTTTTTTGCTGGGATCATGGACAAATCCATCACCGCTATCCCAGAGACTGTCCCCAGTTTCTAAGGCTCTGCATTCTATAATTCCAGTTCAGTGGGGCCGCTAAGGGGGTGTACACGCAGGATAAAAAGACAGGACCCCTGTGAGAGGAAGTGAGGGAGCTCTGAGAACCAACCAGGCCTCTAGGAGCTTCGTCTAGTAGAAATATAACGTAGACCAAAAATGCTGGCCACAATATGCAGCTTAAATTTCCTAGCAATCACCTTAAAAAAGAAATAAGTGAAATTAATTTTAGTAATATATTTCATTTAACCCAATATATTAAAAATAGTTTCAGCATGTAAGTAATATAAACATTATAAATAAAATTGTTTTACACTCTCTTTTTATAGAACTAAATCTTCAAAATCTGGTGTATGTTTTACATTTACAGCACGTCTGAATTTGGACCGGCCACATTTTGAGTGCTCGGTAGCCACATGTGGCTGGTAGCTGCCATATTAGGTCAGCACCGGTCTAGGGATATGAAATTAGGTCTATACAAACATTTATGGTCCCAGCCAGTGTAGCAGAAACAATGTGAAATATTCTGAATGGTCATGTCCACCTTTTCACATCTGCCTGCTGCTGCTGCTAAATTTACAAACCGTATACAGGAATCAGAGCCAATCCCAACAGTAGAAACATAGTTCATTCCGTGGAGAAGTGTCTTTTGAGTACCTACTGTGTGTTAGAACCCACTCTAGGCCATGTACAACTGGAGAAAATCCCCTCCCTTATGGTGCTGGCCTCCTAGAGCTGAGTGTGGGGCCTGGTGTGAAGGTGGGCATTCGGGCAGAGAGTATAAAAACAGATATGTAAATGCAGTCATTTCATTGATAAATGCTATGAAGAAATAAAACAGGATAATGAGGTAGAGTGAGACAGGAGTATTCTTCTTGCTCACTTACATATTAAATGAGTCATTTAGGAAGTGAATTGGGCAGTGTAGTGTGAAAAATGTTTTCAGTGCAGCCTTAGCCAAATGCTTCCTTTAATTACCAGAACGACTAAAGAGAGTCTCATTTTTCTTTAAAAGAGAATTTTATTGTGTAAAAACACCAATACCCAAAGAAATGAAAGCAACAGGAGACACTGGTTTCAATGTACTTCAAATAAGATTTTGGTACCGGGCCCAGCTGACATCTCTCCCGCAGGATGCAGCCGCCGACAGCTAAAATACAGAGCGTGGCCTGAACAGTACACAGTGGGACTGAGAACTCAGGAAAAATGTTGTTTGTTTGTTTAACCAGGGCCAACAAATTAAAAATTGTTTTATCTTTTTTTTATCTTCGCTTAAGTAAATTTCAAAACTAATTACTTCCAAAGAATTTGGTGTCAACTATGTGCAGCAGCAGTGAATGCTGTCGAAAATGTGGACCACACGGAATACTCTTATAAATATATTGAATATGAAAGTTTTGTGTTTGAAATAATCTCGGTGTGAAGAGTAATACAACTGTCGTATGCGGGGTGGGCAAAAGTAGGTTTCCAGTTGTCCATGTGGAAAATAATACAGTAGTTAACAAACAGTACAAGAATCAGCTGTGTTTCACGTTCTCATACCTGTGTCCTCGTGCCAACCCCGGCGGTACATCTGTCTGCTTACTGTGGGTGGGTGAGCTGGGTAGGGCTCGCGGGAAATGGTAAAGTATTGAGTGGATGCTGGGGGAGGATTGCATTGGGAGGAAGAGATGAAAACATACTTTTCAAAGTATCCTTTTTCTCTCTTTTGCCTGTTGAAGGGCAGAAGTTTTAATGAAGTCCAAATTTTCAATGTTTTTCCTTTATGGATCAAACTTTTGGCATCTTATCTAAGAAATCTTTGCCTAACTTATAGTCACAAAGATTTTCCTTTGTTTTCCTCTTGAAATTTTATAGTTTCAGGTTCATATTTAAGTTGAAGTGAATGAGTTTTTGTATAAGATGTGAATTGTGAGTTAAGGTTCATTTTCTGGCACATGAAAATCTAACAGGATTTTTGTTTTGCATTTTTTAATCACATGTGCTTTAAGAAATAGAGTTTAATTTCAAAAGACAAAAAGAAATATTGTATGGTGATGTCTGCATTTACTGGTTACGAGTTCAGTTTTTGAAAGAAAAGGGTTTATGACTGCTATACTGATTTTCAAGGACTCTCATTGTGCTTTAATTCTCTAAGCCAAAGAAGTTAAATTCTGTTGGTCAAAAGATTACGTTGGTGCCTTATTGTTTTCCAACCCATTTCATAACCAAGACAATGGGAGTATTTAGGTAAGAACCTAAAAATGTTATATGCCATTCGTCAGGATAAGTCTAAACTAAGTATTCAGATCAGCTGAATGAAAAGGGGCATTAGGGTAAATTTTCTATCTTCAGGAGAGGGGAGGGATATAGGAAATGAAAGGACAGAACTCCTTAAGGGGAGGTGATGGAGGGGAACTTTTCCGTGTCCCTGGGTAAGGAATGAGGCCCTGCCAGCAAAGGCACAAGCTGAGGTATGAAAAGACAATCCGCAAATTGCCATCCAAGAGGAAGTGGGTCTATTTAATGCTTTTATTTTGTTGCATTGAGTCCATCCACGGCCACTCACACGTCTTCTGCCCTCTACCAGAGTTCAGGCTAGCCTCTCCATCAGATGCATGCCTAACCAATGACTGTTGGCTTGAAGATGCACGAACATGTAAGATTCTTTCAGAATATTACAGTGCACGAACAGTGTATATTTTAGAAGGGTTGCCCAAGTTTAGGGACATCTGAGTGGTAAACTCAGGCATCAGAGAGAGAGCCATCCAAGCCTCAGGTTTGTATTGGGGAGGACTGGAGGAGAAAGGAGCCGGGTGCTGGGCCAGGTAAGCTTGCTAATACATATTTCACCCTTGAGTTAAGCAGCTGAGCTACCTATCCCCAGGCAGCACCGTACAGCTCCACTGGGGCAGACCCCACCTCCAGAGATGGGGAGAAGATAACCCTCTCCCTGCGAGCAGCAGATCCAAGGCAAGCAGAGGAAGGGACAGGCTGATCTGAGCATGCCCAGATCCACTGTCCACCCCTACGAAGAGGGGAAGGAGAACACAGGCCAGGAATGCTCCTGTCCTAGAAGTCCCTCCACGTGTGAACACAGTGAGGGGTAGAGTGCCCACTCCTTCAGTGTCCTGATGTCCTGCAGATACTACATACCAGTCATTTTTCAAAGCTGATAGCATGACGCTTTTGAAAGGCAAAAAAAAAAAAAAAAAGTTTATTAAGTCGTTAACATATACCACAAATTACTTTAGTGTCTTCTGGCTCATTTTGATGTTTTTAAAAAATTCTGTGGATCTTTAATTTACCCTGATGATATATTTTTAGATATTGACCAATATCCACAGCAAGAAAAAAATCACTTGTAAATTCATAACTTGTACATTCATAACTCTATATTTATAACTATTACATTAAGCCTGTCTTACTCAGAAGACATTAGCAACAAAAATACTAATATTGGTTCCCTGGTATGAACTGCTTGTGCTTCTGAGACTTCAGATATACTTTTATTTACTGGTGGACACAATCAAGATAAAAGGTCATAATTCAAAGGTCAAGGTAGGAATTCGAGTATGGTTAAATATACTTTGTATTATTTTTACTCAGGACTAATATCCCTAGACAATAATTTTTAATTCAATTTTTTATTTATATTTAGAAACAAAACCAATTATATTTCAGGATATTATTTTGCATACGGATATCATTATTGCTTTCTAGAGTTACACTATCAATGTATAAGCATAAATAAAAGAATTAAAAAACATTTATATAGATACAGAATTAGTACTACCCATGTATAATGTGCATCCTTATTTTTTTTCCCTCAAAAATTCGGGCAAATAAGTGTGCATGCATTATACACAGCAAAGTGCGGGAACTCTGGCCCAGCCAGCGCTGCGTTACCCCTGAGCAAACGCTCCCTCCTCACTCTGCGGGAGGAAGCACCCTCGTAACGGAGGTGGGACATCTCTCTTTTGTTCTTTGGAATGTTTGTCTGTATTCTTGTTGGAAAGACCTCTGGCTGAGCTGTTAGTGAAAGCCTTTTAGTAAAAGAAGTTTGTGCTCTGACGTCTTCCTTGGAGAGGCTAAGAGCAAAAAACCGAGTGACTGGCTCCAGCCTGGCCGGCGGCCTCCTGCGCAGCACTTGGACAAACCTTCTTACTCTGCTGGGCAAGGCGGCGCCGGTGCTTCCATCTCACCTCCCATGAATCTCCTGTGCTCGTCGTCGCAGAGATACTGTACCCACTCCAGTGGCTTTTTCCATTATTTCTCTTATATTTTAAAGAGAACAGCCACATCCAGGTGTACATATGACCTCCCTAAATGCAGGACCACCTGATGTATAAAAATCCTACAGTGTAATCATAAAAGCCCAATGTGTTGTGCAACGAACTCCGTTATTTACATCCTGTGGAAAAGATGAATGAAACACAGTAAGATAAGCTCTCCTGCATCTGTACGTACTATACAGTGTTCTCTCAAAAGGCATTTCAAGATGTTCCATGGTTTTCATCATATTGGCGAGGGTCGTAAATACCACATTATAGAAGACGCCATTTGACAGAGTACCAGATAAATGACTCGGCAGTACGCAGTCATTTATAACCATGCTGGAACCTTCATGGAGCTGTGATAAATTTCTCTCAATTTTTCCTTAAGAGTAACTACATTTAAATAATTGAGTTGCTTTATCTAAGAATTATTTTAGTGGCTTTAGTCATTTCTCAGGGAGGGAACCTCATCTATTACAGTTCTTCCCAAGGCACATTTGGATAGACTTCCCTTACTGCTGGGAGGGCGGATCTGCCCGCCTCCAGCCCTGTCCTTGCTGCTTCCTTCTCCTCCCCTGGCCTCTGAGGAATGTCAGAGTCAGTTGGTCAAAAGCTAAGAAGGGTCAAAGCCATTTAAAATTTACAGTTCTTTTTCATGGTCACAGTCTCTTAATTCATGCCACTAAGCTACATCTGTTGAGCTTGCCAAAATGCATTTTTGAATTTTTTTCAAGAACTTCTTCCCTCCTTGGATGAGAGGTTAACATTGGAGCCCAGTGACCAGGCGAGGCGAGGCCTGCCTTTACTGCGGAACCTTTGGCTGCGTATCTTGACCATTAACGTTAAACTAGCAGTGATCAGCCTTTAAGAGAAAATAAATTACTCTGAGTACCCAGGTCCAAGTGTGCATTCCTTCCATTATTTACCCTCATGAGAATGAAATATGTAGAAAATGTTATTGGCAGCTTTTTATTTATTCAGAAATGCTCTTTAGTGCTTCAGTGATAGGTCGATGTTAATAGCAGTCTAAAAACTCATCTATATAAATTAGCGATGTTCGTCAGCATGTGGAAGATTTTTTTTTTTTAATTCCAGTATATTGAAGTGATGCGGTCTCTCAAGAGATAGAGTAACATAACAAATTAATAATGTTCAGATGTCCAATATTGAAAGACCAGATAGTGGATTTTACAGCTTGGCAGAACTTTAAAACGTATTTAAAGGGACTATTTAAAAACAGTCCAACTTTCTGTTTCACAGATAAGAAGAAACTTGGGTCTCTCCTAGTCCAGACCATACAAATAATTGGTGGCATTATCACTCCCACCAGGGACAGCACTAAGTAGCCCATTGGGCAGGAGATACCAGAAGGGGCCGTCTGTGATTGCAGAAACAAAGCCATTTTTAAGAATTCAATTTGTTACTTAGGACATTGTTCTTCTCTTATTTCTTTATTTTTTTTCTACAATGAGCATCTTTTTCAAAGAGGAGAGTGAAGGACAGAACAAGTATGCGGGAATTCTGTGCCAAGGAACTCAATGGTAGTATTGATTGCTATTATGTGACATGTCTCTTCAATCTTCTGAGAAATTTGCTTTTAGTTTTAACTTGCAAAATATGTACTGAAAATCTCTACCAGTTAGTCTCCTCTTCTTGTCCCTACACTGCATATTCGGCCCTCAGTGTAGGGCTGTAAATAAATGATGTTTAGTTAGTACAGACCAAGCATGTAATAGTCTCTCAATGCCATGCATGCTGGTTGATAATACAAATACTGAAGTAAGAAATTCTGGAGGCAAATTTAATTTCTTAGTTTCAAAACCAACTCCTTCAAGTTGCTTTATATATTCTTATAGTTTCTTCAGTAAATCAAAGTTTGCAAAGCTTAGTATGTGGATCAGAAACATTACCTAAAATTATACCAATCAAATGTCTGCAGGACATAACCAGGTTGTTTATCTATGTGGCGGTATTGCGCTCCATGGCAAGATCTGTGTCCCAGGAGCTAAGAAACAAAGGGGATAGTGGTGACAGAATGACAGCTAGTCTCAGGCGGGACCGCATTAGAAAGGTCCTCTGCAGCTCTGAAGAAATCCAGTGCACATGGAAGTAGGTGCTAGCTGAGTCCCGCTGTCTCCATTAGACATCCCACAACATAATAGCTGTAAGACCTTCTCAATGTAAACCCCACCTGCACTGCTTCCAGCTGTGTACCCTTGTGCCTCAGCTCCCTCCTCTGTGAAACGGAGATAACAAGAGGCCTAACTCCTAGGGTTTTTATAAAGAGTAAATGAGTTCATATAGATGAAGCACGAATAAGGGTGTTTGGTACATAGGAAGCGCTCTGTAATAGCGATTATCATAGGAGCGTATAGTGTGCTGTTGGGGCTGGTAGCAGTTCTGGGAATACTCATGGCTGATGACATTCCTCAGAGGAGAGCCTGCCCTCGGACACAGGGAATGGTTGTCCTCAGGCTTCTAGGATATTTAGCTGCTGTCTAAGGCAGTACACTCTGTCTTTCTTTATGATGTGACTTTCTTTAAAATATAAGCTTCTGGAATTCTATATGTTTTAAGTATTATATGTTTGCCCTGGTTGGTGTGGCTTAGTGAATTGAGTGCAGGCCTGCAAACCAAAGGGTTGTCGGATCGATTCCCAGTCAGGGCACATGCCTGGGTTGCAGGCCAGGTCCCCAGTAGGGGGCGGGTGGGAGGCAATCACACATTGATGTTTCTCTCCCTCTTTTTCTCCTGCCCCTCTCCACTGTCTAAAATAAATAAATAAATAAAATCTTTTTTAAGAAAAGAATTATATGTTTATAATTTATGTTTTAAGAGTTTTATATATTTAACCATTATACTAATTTTTATATGTACTAGGTTAAAAAATATTCAGACTAAAGTATAGACAACTATAAAATATGAAAACAAGACTTCCTCCACCTCATTCTAGTCTCATTCTCCAGAGATAAATACCCTTAACTATTTATTTGCTCTTAGTCTTTCTGGTGGTTTCTTTGACAACTTTATAAGCAGTCTATGTACTGTACTTGTCCATTCAGTGATTTATCAACTTCAGATGGTGCTATAAGATTAATTTTTAATATTAGTTTTACCAGCAAAATGTTCTTGTCAGGCCTTTGGCACCAACAAGCTGATATCTTTGTGCAGCTGCTTAATCTCTCTGGGTTTCTTTTTCTGTGTCTATACAGTAAGGAATTGGATGGGGTGGTGTCCAAGGCCTCTTTCTTAGAAGTATTAGAGAGCATTTAAACTAACTCGAGAAAGGAAAAAAAATAAATAACTGGGGAGGGGGGCGGACAGAGCACAGCTATTCTGTATGTGGGATTCAGAGGTGAACCTGGTCTGAGGGTTGGTCTGGATCAGATGCTAAGACAAGCATTTCAATTTAACTACGTCTCTCTTCTTGCCTGTCATCTCTCCACGGAGCCTCAGTTTTTATGTATGGATTTCCTTCTTATAGGTGCTTCCTTCCATGACAGCAACTCGGAACACGTATCCTTGTAGTTAGCTGTCAGAGGACAGAGACACGTTTCCCTGTCATCTTCAGTTCAAAAAGTCCTGCCGGGACCACCTACAGGGTGGACAAAAGTAGGTTTGCAGTGAGCACATGAAACACAGAGTGAAGAAAGCTATTGTAATTATAACCTGCCTGTCCTTTTCTGCACAAAGAACTTTAAACCTACTCTTCCCCACCCTGTATTTACCCTTGCATGATTTGCCAAAGCCAAACGATGATTAGCTAATCCTGGGTCTCGTGCTCACCCTGTGACCACGGGTTGGGGAATTGTGATTGGCGGACCCATGAGGCATAGGGTAGAAGCAGATCTTAAAGGCAGGACTCATAGACATTAACAACAGACGTCTCCGCCTCTGGGAGTTTCAGGCAACTGTGATTTTAAGAAGGAACTCATTCAGCTCTCCACTGACTACTGAGTCATTACTTGCTCATGAATGCTGACTGCCGTGTCACCAACCAATGCCCTCATTCTCCTTCCAGAAATAAAGCCTGACCTCCGCCTACACATTCTTTAACTTCCTATCAACAATTAAGGGAGTCTTGGCAGTATTTTCGCAACAGCTTGAACAACGAGTCCAGACATCAGTGCCTCAGATTCCAGCCCCAGCGCAGACATTCAATGCCGCCTTGTTAGTAGGACTCTGCAGGTCTTTCCAACCCGCCACACAATGCACACATAAGCGAGCCGTTTCCTCCTCCATACAGGGACCCACTGTGTTATCTCAGGATACAGCCTATGCTTGGGGGTGGGGGGGGGATGGCTTAGAACATTGCAGTGATGGGAAGAACAGCCCCTAGGAAAGCAAAGAATTGCGTGGAGATTACTCAAGTTCTCACCAAGTACTGAAAATATCCCTGAGGCACTTTCCCTCAAGGTAAACATAAACTTGGGGCATTTTTGACTGGTAACCAAATAAAAGGGAAAATGGGCACTGGTACAGGGGAGGCTGCCTGAAACACAGAGCGCCCAGTGGGCGCCAAATTAGGAACTGAGCTACCGGGTTCACAGACACTTGCACTCAGGGGATTCGAGGTTCATATTTTAGATACTGAAAAGCCAGCGATGTAAGCACCACCGTTATTATAGAAGAGCTCTAATTGTTTCTCTTTCCCATACTCCACTCAAAAAGATGCCTGGCCATCTCTTCACAGGTGTTTAGTGACAACTGTGCACAGCACTGTGGGGGTCACCAGGAGGACACAGAGCATGAGCCTGGCTCCGGGAGATCTGGCCATGGGGGTCCCTGATGGTACCGGACCAGCCTTGTGGACTGGAGCAGTTTGGAGGGAGAAGGGGTCACTAGATGTTATTAGGAATGGCTTCAAGAAGAGAGATGGGCAAGGGGCACAAACGATCAAGACCACCTCAGTGGATGGAGAGAAATTGGTGGGGGCGGGCCTTCCAAAAGGGGGCAGTACCTGACAAAAGGCCAAGTGGAAGGAAAACCCAAGGTGAGTTCAGGGAGCAGCAAGACTAATTCGGGAGAATGGAGAAGTGGAGATGGAGTAGTTGGAGATAAGAATGTTGGGACTGCCTTGGGCCAAGTATAGGGAATCTTCAAATACCAGATGACATTGGGGGAGAAATTAGATTGGGGTGAGAGGGACTCTGCTTTAGACATGCTGAGTCTGAAGTGGAGCAGCCTGTTTACATTACATGGAAATAGGGAATGGAATGGAGTTCAAGGCTGAGTCCGGGTGAGGGACAGATTAGGGGGTGAGGGTGATGCTGTTGTCTCCTCCCACCGGGAGAAGGTAAAGGAAGTTCAGATCTTGATGGCATGTCTATAGTTAGCTGGCGAAGGACCAGTGAGGGACCCAAGGCACAATGTCAAAGGCAGGGAGAAGAGCGCGTGCTCCCAGAGGAGGGGTGGGAGCTCCTGCTGCCAGAGGCGGCCAGGGTAGGAAGGATGAGGACAGAGAGAGACCGGACTGCTGGATCGCAGGTCTCGAGTGCAACATGACGCTGCCTTTATATCGAACAGAATTCCTTAAATTAACTTTTAGAAGGTTTGTAAAGTCAAGCCAAAGGACAAAAAAGTTTGGGGGAAAGGTTTGTTCACAGAACAGTGGCGAGGGAGCCACTGAAACCGTTCACACGGCTCTTTAAGGGAGAAGACTGTAGCAGAAGCACACCCAGCGCACTTTTCATAGGGGCTATTTTGAGACACAAACCCAAAAGCTATTTTTCTTAACTTTTGGACAGAATTTATCTGCAAGTATATCTGTCTTAAGAAAAAAAAAATGCAACTAATGTTAACCACTGGTGATGATTATTCATAGTATAAAAAATATTCTGTCCTCCACCAAAAGGCATCCTTTTTATAAGATTTACTGTGGAATTATTTTAGTTTCCCTCTCTAATACCTTTAAAATCTATTTTTGTTTACCAAAAAATGATATATTCATTTTTCAAAACAATGGAAACGTGGAAACAGCATATGCATGAAGTCGATATATGCGTACGAATACTTGGACTTGCTTCGTTGTTTACAGGTTCCTTTAAAATTAGCTTCTTCATGCCCTGGCTGGTGTAGCTCAGTGGATTGAGCACGTTCTGGGAACCAGAGGGTCCGGGTTCGATTCCCAGTCAGGGCACATGCCTGGGTTGCAGGCCAGGTCCCCAGGGGGGGCCATGTGAGAGGCAACCATACATTGCTGTTTCTCTCCCTCTCTGTCTCCCTCCCTTCCCCTCTCTCTAAAATAAATAAATAAAATCTTTTAAAAATAAAAAAAAAAAATTAGCTTCTTCATAATGTTTAAATGTTACTGGGCTAAAGAGTAAGGATTATAAAATCTGAAAGTTTATTAGGACTTTACAGATATTACATTATTTTAAAGTGGAGAAACTGGGCTCCCGAGAGGATAAGTGAACTATCCGAAGGCAGAAATGGCAAGTGGCCGAACTGGAGCTGGACTGTGGGACGTTCCTCTGGTTTGGCTGACTCTCTGTCCTTACTTGTAAATGGCCTGTGTGATCGTGGCTCCATCTGTGCTAGATATCTGTGCTGCCTTTGGATAATAGATGCCGCTGCTGACCCTGCAGTGGGCTCCCTAGTTTGATGGCACAGCTAGTTTGTACTTTACAGAAATCGGGGGGTTGAAAAAAAATTCAACAATATTTATTGAGCATCTTACAGGAGAACAAAGAGGGAGATATTGAACACAAAATGTCTGAAAAGGGTAGAGAAAGGAGGGAATTGCTATTTTATTTTTTCAGTAAAATAAAGCCATCGGGTGAGTAGGCAATGCTTGTTTCTTTTGAAAAGATATGACACTTTGTCCTCAGTAATAATTCATTCTTACAAATACAAACTGCACATTACTGTTTTCGAGATACCCAGTTCAGCACACGTAAACTAGAATGGAAATGATACAGACAGGATGGGACAGTTCTCTCAATAACCTGGAAATTTGAGGAAACGTTAACCAAATGAAACCCTAAAGTATGCCAAATTCTTTATTTCATTGTAAGGCTGAAAGTTGAGTGTCGGTCCATCTTTTTTACCCAGTTCTTTAAAATCTCTGAGAAATTGTATGCGTAAGTCCTTAAAGTTTCTCAACATCTATCTCTGAGGCAGCTTTTCTTCAGTGTTTCAGGAGGTTGGAGAACAGATTTTCTTTAAAAACATACTTTGTCTATGTTAAGAATTAATACCAAACATCTTCAATTGGCAATAGCCCATATTAATTCTTTTTCGTGTCCATTATATTAGCAGAGTCTTTATAAGAATCAGCAGCTAATATCTTCCTGCTGTTTTCACTGGCCTATGTGGCAATAGAAATGAAAGTTATTTAAGGCATTTAACTGTGATGTGGAGTTGATGCTTTTAGAACCTGACCTCACATTCCTCCTTCCCCACCCCCACCCCTGCCCCGGGAAAGGCTAAGGCTGAAATGCTCGAGCGACGCGTCACTGGGCTTCACCAGGCTTATCAAGACTGTAAACACCATCAAAGCCTACTCATTATCACAGTCAATTTGTGTTGAGATGCACATCCTTTTCTTCTGCTGGGGCTGTGAGTGCTTCGGACCACGTCCTGCAAGCCTTCGGGAAGCCAGATGACCACTTAGCCCAGAGAGCTGGGTCTCTGCGCACCTCCAAAAGAAGAATCCTCTGCATCCGGGAAGTTGGCTGTAGGGTTCAAGTTCTAATGAAGTCATGCTGGTATTGACCTTTATCAGAACACCACCTCAACCTCTCAGTCCTTATTTCTTGTGCCACATGAGAAACACAGCCGTCCTTTGATATTCCCAAGGCTTTCCAAGGAGAATTATGAATCAGTCAGCAGTTGCTCCCTCTGTTTCTCATGGTCTGTGCAATGACTTAACATAGAGGTCAACTGTATGTATCAAGACATAAAGAGCTACTGTTTTTCTGTAGAAGAGCCCAGTGCAGTTCTTTTTCTAAGTGGAAAAGATGAATCTTCCTTCTGAAAGAGACTCAAGTTGTGGGCTCATTTCATGCAGAGCACTTCTTCCTTGAACCCTCCTGTGTAATTAATTGAATTCAGTCCTGGCCTTGCATTTACAAAAGGCTGAGAATGAATTAAAGATCAAAGAAATGGTCTTTTATAAAGAAGCCAATGTCATTTTGCAATACTTGTTAACCACACATTTCCAAAGTGGTCAATTTTAATTTGATTTGTACATTCTCATGTTGATGATACTCTGTAGAAAATCCCAGTCTGCCGCCACCCTCTCCTCCACCCTTATAGGGAATGTATTTAACGCCACAGTTACTTTTGTGCCGAAACCTCCTGTAAGCCCAATGTAATATGCTCTCATTTGGCTCATATTACCTATTTTTATTGTGTAAATGATTGTTCTCAAGATCATGACTTCTATAGCTTTTACTGAGGGGCAATGATAACTCAGTGCTGAAACAAGCAAGTTCTTAGATACTGACCTTCAACAAGTGGACCTAGATTCTCTGACATGAAGACATAAATGAGTCTTCCTTGAGTAATAAATGAATAATAGAAGAAAAACTAGACAACTGAAGTACACATATAACAGTCATAGATGGAACTTTAATGAGTATACCCTGGGCTGAAGCCCTTGTAGGAGTTTCATATTCTCTCTTTCATAAGTTCTCAGAATTAATATTTTGAGCGTTCTCACACATCAGATCCTGAGCTAATCCCAGTCAGAGAGGAGTGTGCTGTGGGAACACACAGGCAGTTTATTGATTCACGTAATTACCGTCATCTGAAAAGTCTTCGAATCCCCCAGTCCCTGCGGGCTCTCTTACAGGACTGCCCTGCTGACTGTGTCTGAGGAACCAGCAGGGTGCAGAAATCGCAGCCAGAAATCAGTGTTGGGGTTGCCACTGACAATGACATGCCCGCCATATTTAGTGTGGGGCTGGGTGTGCTGAGGCTGCTTGCTGGCTTAGTGTCATGAGGATGCCGGCATGTCCCAGTCCCTGCCTTCAAAGTGCTTATGAGCAGCAGGACCGGAGGAGCTCCCGCTTCAGAGGGCGCAGTGTTGCAGCTCTCCATCATGCAGTGGCTTCTGTATCACACAGTAAAAAAAGGGAAGAAAATATATAAAGCAACGGCATATTTACTCTGAAAGCGCAAATGTTTTCCAGCTTCGTGATCCCAAGAGTTTCTCCAGACAGTTATAAATACTCCATCTCTATTTGTACGAGCAGGAGGGAAATTATTCCTTGCCATCCAGACGTTGCTCCAGAGAGACACACTGGGAATTACCCATTTACAGAAAAGTTGTTTTCCAGAGTTTACTTTCACGTCTTTTATTTTGGGCTTGGGCTGCCGTTCCCCAGAGAAAATGTGATATGCAGTAACAATGACTAACAGTCTAATAAACCTTTTTTCTTTAGTGAGCGCTTCGGAGAGAATGATGTAACTGAGGTTTGGGAGCCAACCAGCCACCCTTCACCTCTAGCTTCTGCCCTTAGGCAGGTTACTTGACCTCACTAATCTATGAGGAATTTAGAAAATGGGGATAATACCACCCCCACCACCCCCTGGGGTTGTGCATGAGTCATTCCAGCGGCAGGAAGATGATAAGTGCTGTCCCTCATCTGCCACCCCCACTACAGCTATGTGGGCGGAAGGGTGAGGAGCAGCGGCTGAGACTGGCCGTCTTAGCTGGTCTGGCCACTCGCCCGTCATCTCCACTTCCCCATGCCCCCATGTGCCACTGCTGTTGTCCTTGCCAGCTACTTGCAGGGAGACAGAGGAAGAGGAAGATCCCCTGAAGTAAGTAGAACATCATCTCTATTTTTTGAAATCTCTGTTTTATAAAGTAACCAGGATGTATGGCTTGTTCTCTTCTGCCGTGGAACATTTATTGGGTTCAAACTATGCACTAGGCAGTGTGCTCACTGAACCCTCACAGTCACCCGGGGTTAAGAGCCAGCGGAGTTGTGTTCCAAGCCGGTACCATCCTCCTGCGAGTCTAGCCTTTTCCTCCTGGACCACACAGCTGCTCGCCTTCAAGGCTGCTTTCATCTGGTGGCAGGAGAGATCACTGAACTGGAGAGTAAATCGGGTTCAACATCTCTCTGTCAAACCCGAATCTTGGCCTCATCCAACTCTCTGTAGAACTATTCTCTTTCAAAGCTGTACCCAATCCATTGTGGCGGGGCAGGGGAGGGGTGGGGGGTCTGATTATCTGTGATGTAGGAGGAGAATCCATTGAGTTAGTATTTACATATTCCTGTCCTGAGCTGCCACAATCTTTTCATGGTGCCTCCTTTCACCCTTAAAAGAATCAAGTTTAAAGTCAGATATTCTTAAATACATTCTTAAATATGTAAATACTTCAAACCTTCACTGATGATTCAGACCCTAAAGGTCCTGGTTGCTACGGCTGCGAGGAGGAATGAGAGTGAAATCCTTAGGAGGGAAAGATGACCACAGGTTTTTTAATCAATCATTTTGAAAGTCAGAGCTCTTTTTCACTTCTCTTTTTTAAATTTTTTTCCAATTACAGTTGACATGTAATGTTGTATTATTTATTTCGGGTGTACAGCATTGTGGTTAGACATTAATATACCGGCAACTTATGAAGTGACCCTCCCGGTAAGCCTAGTACTAGGTCAGGGTTCTGTTCTGTTGACACGTCTGGTGCAGGGAAAGGAGCGAGGGACGGACTGGTCTAACCTGGCTTAGACAGGTAACTTGGTAGGGACTTAAAATTCCTTTCCCATTTGTAAACAGACCGTGACAGGTGCATGATAAAAAAAAAAAATCTAGACATCTCATTTCCTTAAGTACTGAAAGCTTTAGAATTGAAGGAGGGGCAAGAGTGTGGAATTCCTTAGCCCTCTGAATTACGGGTGTGGGGAGAGGGAAAGAGGCTGGGCGGGATTTGATGGAATAAGTGTGCAACACCGAAGACTTTGTGCTCCTCAAAGTGTTGTAGCTGCGACTAGGCGGTCTAGAACTCTAACCCAAATTTTCAACCTTTACACAGGATGTCCAAGAGGCTCAGTTCTGTTTCATTTTATTTCATTTTCAGAGAACAGGGCAGCAGGAAAAATGGGAAAACCAGAAAAGTGATGAACTGTTATAATAAGTAACTTCCAAAGGCCACAGGTGATCTTTCCTTTCTGGAATCTTTCATTCCCTTTGCCCTTTTATCTTGGTGAAAATCAACTTTTACAAAAAAAAAACAAAACCTTAATGAGGACTGAGAAAGTGACTTAAAATTGTACATCTCATCATCTCAGAATCTAAGTATCAGATCCATTTAATTCAAGTATTTTTAAATGATTTGTGCAGAAATCAAGTTAGACACTTGAAGATTCAAAACACCCGTTTTGCTCTCCCCTGAATTCCCTCCAATTCCCTGAATATTACATTCCTCGCCCAGTGCACAATGGGAGAGAGTGGAAACCCTAGCAGAGTTCCTCACTGCAATATAAACTGATAGCCACAACACGAGGATGCCTATTCATTTCTTGTGAAACACTACTTTAATAATCTCTTGAACTGTCACTTATTACTAAAAGTAGTATTATAGCTGCTTTGAGCCCACTTGGGTTACCAAGCTTGGTGGTTCTTTTTAATGCCCAAATGAGAAGGCTGGAGCCCATAGAGAAAGTTAGGACCAGTGCATTGGTGGTCTGGGCTTTCCTGCCCTCGCTTCTTTGAAGACTGGCTTCTCAGGAGCCACTCCCTAACCCAGGGTAGAGGACTCCTCGCCCCAAGTACAGGCTACGATACAACCTTTGTAGCAGCCTCTCCAGAGCCATTACACAGCTGTTTGCTGACGCCAGACCAAGCTTAAAATACCGTTAAACACAGCTGAGGCTCCAGCTGCTGTGAGCCTGGACTGGCCCAGAGTAGGGGCGCAGTGGCTTTGAGGAGGGCCACACGGACCACTCCCACCCCAGGTGCACAGGGCAGGTGAATAATGATGAACATTCCAGGAATAGCATGCATTTTGCCACAGCCAGGAAATAAAAAGGAGACAGTAAAGGCGGGGAGATCAGAAAGGGGCACTGGGAATTTAGATGAGAGTGCTGGATGGTGGGTTTTAGAGCTGGTGGGTGGCTTTTATGAGTTCTATTCCTGGGCCAGTTCTAAACACAGGAGTGCAGGAGCACATGTGAAGGACAGCCTACCCAAACCACACAGACATCTGGAACCTGGGCATCCTGGCAAGTCCCGGCAGCGGTGGGGATGCTTTAAAATGCCAGGAGTCAATTCCCTAGGACCCCACAGAGTTCTTTGGTGTTGAAATCTTGGAGACTCTGCACGGATTAAGCACAAAGAACTATCGTCTCTTTATACTTTTTAGCTACCCAAAAAAGTGTTTCTTGCTCTCTTTTCACAGATTTTCGTATAATCACTTTACTGGATAATTATGAAAGCAAATAGAAGACACAGGAAGAAATTTAGAATTTTTTGCTGTTATCACATCTAATGATACTTGATAACAGATCTAAATGTTTTTTACCTTACCAGCAGCTTCAATTCCTGTTATTGCTTTGAATGTATGAAAGCTTGATTTTGAAGATTAAATACCTATGGATAAGGAAGATTTTGAGTTTGTTGTGTTTTAGAGTAAAAGGTTTAGTGTTAAAGGAGCACAGCTTTGCCTATTCATGGAACTGGTCCTGTTTCTTCTGCTTGTTACACTGCCACCTGCTGTTGGAGTTTCTTTGGACAGCCAGTGGTCACTGCCTGCCCTGAACAAAGGAAAACATCCTGGATGTACAATTCGGTTAAAAAGGAAAGCTTCCTGAGTAAAATAGAGTGAGATTTTTAGCTAATTGCTAAAATTTAAAATTCAAAAATTAACTTAATTTAAAAATGTCATGCAAAATTAGAATTCAGTCTTTTCTCAATGGAAAAATACTTGGGGAATTAAAACTGCATTATTATAAATTAATAATTTGTTATTGTTTATGAGATACCTACATGTTAAAGATAGATATTATTTGCATGTGTTTTAGATATGACATTAAATATAAGTATCAGGCCCGGCTGGTGTAGCTCAGTGGATTGAGCGCGGGCTGGGAACCAGAGGGTCCCGGTTCGATTCCCAGTTGGGGCACATGCCTGGGTTGCAGGCCGGCTCCTGGTGAGGGCCATGTGAGAGGTAACCATACATTGTTCTTCTCCCTCCCTTCTCCTCTCTCTAAAAATAAATAAATAAAATCTTTAAAATATATATATATATATATATAAGTATCAGTATTTATTAAGATTTGTATAAAAACTGACATTTTAGGCTACTACTAAAATTTCAAGTATAGTAATTTTGTGTGCTTTTAGGGGAGAAAAATGCAGAAATTAAAGTGGACCTTACTTCCAAAATCAGCCTGTGGTGTTTACTGAAGGCAAAGTTGATCGATGGCCCTGAAGTAGGCAAACTGGACTAACCTAAATCTGCCAAAAATAACTCAAATCAAGTGTTTTTTCTTTAACGCTTATTCTGAATAGACTTCTTTTTCCAAAAATTGGCTACAAATGAGAAGACTGAGACTCATGTCAAAGTTTTTCTTTTAATACTTCTGATTCCATGAACATGAGAGATCACCACCACGATTTATAAACTGGTTTGAATCATCTTGGGGAAAAGATGATTGAACTCACAGATCATACAAAACTGACTCAGTGCTTTCTCCAGAATTCACTGCAGACAGCAGCACACTCCGGGGCTAACGCTTGTGCCTTACTCTCCAGGTATAGCGCGGAGCTAGCTGGCAGGCATGGGAAGTCATGCTGAAGCCTAACCTCGCTGTACCAAATGAACGTTCCTTCTAGTTTCTTCTTTGAAAGTGTGGCTTTTCTCTCTTCGCAGGGACCCTCTGAAAATCCAGCAACTGCAGAACCAGATCCGCCTGGAGCAGGAGGCCAGCCGGCACCCTGCGACGGGTGCCCCACGGAGTGCACCGCCCTCGCCACCTTTCCCACCGCCACCCGCCTTCCCGGAGCTCGCGGCCTGCGCGTCGCCCGCGGCCCTGGAGCCCATGAGCGCGCTCACCTCCCGAGCCGCCCCCACCATGCAGTCCTCCGGCTCCTTCAACTACGCGCGCCCCAAGCAGTTCATCGCCGCGCAGAACCTGGGCCCAGCGTCCAGCCATGGCACACCAGCCTCCAGCCCCAGCTCCTCCAGCCTCCCGTCGCCCATGTCCCCAACTCCGAAGCATTTTGGTCGTGCACCCGCACCGCTCTTCACGCAGCCCTTTGGCTCCGAGGCCGAGGCCCCATGGGGTCCATCCTCGCCATCACCCCCGCCACCGCCACCCCCGGTCTTCAGCCCCACCACGGCCTTCCCGGTGCCGGACGTGTTCCCGCTGCCGCCTCCGCCGCCACCTCTGCCAAGCTCAGCCCCGGCCTCGCACTGCGCCTCCCCCGCGGCCCGCTTCGGCCACAGCCAGACGCCCGCAGCCTTCCTCAGCGCCTTGCTGCCCTCGCAGCCGCCGCCCGTTGCTGTCAACGCCCTGGGCCTGCCCAAAGGCGTCACCCCCGCGTGAGTGACAGCCCCACTCCCTCCCAACCCAAGGCCCCCTTGCCTCTTCCACACACACCCTTCAAAGTGCACCTGCAGCCCAGGGGTAGCATTGTAACATGTTTACAATACTTCCCTTCACCCACATTTCAAATTCTTACCACAGCAGCTTTACCAAGCTGCTCTTGCATAGCTGCCTTACCACTATCACAATCAACACTTTTTCTTCTGCACTGAATAATGCAAGATTTTCTCAGGAACTACCCAAAATCTAAGTAGTACTCTTAATTTTGATGAGAGGGGCGTCAGCTACCATTAACTGAGGAGAGTGCTAAGGAATTCACTGTTTTCTCTTGCACACATTTCTGGGACATGATTGCCTCACCTACAAGGGAAGATTCTAGTTGTTAAACAATTTGCCTTGGGTCATAGAGCCACCGAAATGAGATTTGAATCCATGCATGTCTGACTCCAATTCCATTTCAGATCAATATTAAAATAGCGGTAGGAAGGCTAGGGCTTGGTTATTAAGTATACACTTAATTTTTTTTAAGATTTTATTTAGAGGTTGGAAGGGAGGGAGATAGAAAGGAAGGAAGAGAAACAGCAATGTGTGGTTGCCTTTCGACTGCCCCTACTGGGGACTTGGCCCGAAACCCAGGCACGTGCCCTGACTCCGAATCAAACTGGCGGTCTGGCACGCAGTCCCCTAGCCACACCAGCCAGGGCACACTTAATGTTCTTGAACTATCTAAATTACCAGAATTAAGAAGCCTGTACATTTATGTAGTGATTGATTGAAGGGGGAACGACACGTAAATGTCTTTATGTTGTTTACCCAAGTAAGTGAGGGCATGTAAAACCTAGTGAAGAAATGACGGTGCCAGTCCTGTCCCAGCCAACAGTGATCTCTTGGGAGGTGACATGGACCCTCCTCTCTGTTCATGTTCTGTATACCTGCCTTTCCTTGTCATCATGATGATGTGCAGCCCTCCGAAATCTTTAAATATAAAATCTACGAGGATAAATAAGGTGCCATCTACAAAAGTACAAGAAAGCCTTCACACAAGACGCCATGCAGGTGTTCGGCATGCGCCATTGCAGAGTAAACTGCGTATAGCTAGCACACGCTCGTCTGACTGAAGAGTTCAGCACTAAGCCGGTGCTGGCTGGCAGAGGTCAGGCCAGTTCCCCTGTCTCAACTCTCCTGTTGAAACCCTACTCCAGAGTTCACTGGAATCCCAGTATTGTTCAGACAGAAAAGATGGAAGCCCTAGTAAGGAATAAAAACAAGAAGACCTTAGAATTCAGGTTATTTTCATTTATGTGGAAAAGTTTTCCATTCTGGGATGTACTAATGCCACCTTAGAATGAGTACTTGCAGTGTTTGGCTTTGACAAGGTATGTGAAGGAGCTTCAGTTAGCAATGTATTGTTTTGTTAGGCACATTTTCTAAATGCGGAGTACATAAATTCTCAGTTTGAAATCTGGCATCTTCTCCAATCTTTACTGGAAAAAGTTCAGTCAAATGGATACATAAATTAGTGGAATAAAGGCAGGGTCTCTATAGTAATGATGTGATAATGAGCTTCTATTGCAAGTTGAGTCAGTCAAATTGCCTGAGAAAACCCTTCTCTTTTGCCCCTACTTCTCTCAGGTTTTATTTGGTTTTATTTGGCTGGTAGGGAATGAAGCATTATCTCGCTACAAAGACGCTAACTGTTGGCCTCAAAAAGTGGGAGTTTGTTGCATGATGCTTTATACTCTCTTACTATGAAATGGTACCAAACCTTGCTTCCCAGAAAGATAAATAATGTAATATTCCTCATATGGGATTTGGTCAAAGATTGGAATATCAAAGGCATTGGGTGGCCATGCCTTTTATCATCCTAAGTGAAAACAGTGGTTTATTCTGACCATGGACTTTGAAATTCTCTGAAGAAGATAAGCAGTTTTCAGAGATTACTTCAAGTAATACAAGCACTTGTTTCTTATCAGTATCTATCAGTTACTCATTGTATGGGGTCAAAATATTTTATAATTGTTGACACAAGAGTTCAGTAGCTCTTGCCATTTCTTTAAAGTTCATGGAGAAGTCATGCTGATTCCGTGGCTATATAAACTGTACCCAGAGATGATGAGGTGCAGTGACACCAGAGATAAGTGGCAATACCAGGCAGCAGACTTTTAGCTCTGGGCCGGCCTAATCAGCCATCATTATATGACTCTCCTTTGTCTTCACGAAATTTTCCTATTGCTAAATCACACCCTTGGATTCTTTCTTTGGGCTTGATATACATGTGACTTTTAGAACACTTTTTCCTCTGGCTTAATATGGGATCCCTCACTTGCATTCTGAATTAAACAAACAAAAAAGGTAGCTATTTATCCTTCATAATAATCCACATAATTTGCCACAGACTGAGTGTCCCTTTCAGGACTGCCATGCCTAATTGGCATCCTTGAACTTGGAGGAACTGCCAAACTCTTGTCAAATGAATCTTTTAAATTACTTTCATTTATATTCCATTGGTTACTTGTGGTTAATGTGACAGCAAATTCAGTTTCACTTCTATGTTATTTCTCTAATTGGATCGTTCTGCCCGTATGTGTCAAGTTCCAGTAAATAGATTGATTACACGTGGCTCAGTGAAGTACAAATACATTAGTTTTGGCGGGGAGGGGACAGGGGTTGTTTTATGGTTTTGCCTGCCTGTTTCACCAAAATCTTAAGCGTAAATTTCAGGTATGTTTTCTGATCATCAGTTGCACACTAGCTGTTTTAGTTTGTTCGCATGTTTAGCCTTGTCCCTGTTAAAGGTTGATTATTTACTAACTTTCTAAATAGTCTGGAGATAAGTTTCTGTTTCTCAAATGTCTGAGTAGCAGAGGTCAAGGCAGGGAACAAAGGCAGTTGGATGCCAGTGATAAACCACAGTCAAGAAGACAGATGCCAGTGAGGAGCCTGGAAGCAGCAGCAGGGTTCAGCTGATGGTCGATTGCGGTTTGGGGAACTTCCGCACATGGAGTCCCTCTAGTGCCTTTCTTTCTTCAGACTGCTACATTCTTCCCCAAGGTCACTGGGGTCACTAGCAGAGAAAATACTGCCCTTCTCAAAGCTGCTGACAGACACAAATGTTAAGGTGACTAAATCTTTCAGATGGAGGCATCGAGAACATGCCTTAGAAAGAAATCTGTTTGCACTTTTATAAAATCAATGTATTCTACTCTCCTCACAATTGCTGATAGTTTTACAGCTTCCATTGCTGTAACCCTGTTCTTCTCTGCAACACAGTAAATCAGCCCTAGGAGGTGGTGGGGAGCCCGAGGATTTGGGAATACCATCTGAAGATAGTGCAGCAGTTCCGTCTCTGCTGGTCTCTGCGCGGCTGTATCAAGCTCGGGGTGAATCATATCGGGTCCATTCCCGAGATGGGCACTAGTTGGCACTGTATCTTTTGCCCACCTTGACTTTCTTGGAATCTGCTCTCACAAGGGGGTGCCACATAGCCAAAGTGCTACACGTTGCGTACACATTGTGTGGATCGCCTCTTCTAGGGAAGTAGGGCTTAGGTTTGAAATTTTAGCCCACATTTGTCAAAAGGAAAAGGTCTCGATAAGAGCTTTTACTCTGTAGTCACTGAGCTCCCTGGAGATGTTGTATCATTGGCCCTTTCTCCCTGATTTAAAAGGAACAGGTCGGTGGGAACACTGTCATCATTCAAGGTGAGAGGCACCAAGAAGTGAAGGCATTTCCCAGGGTTCTGGAATAAGCTTAAGCAAGGAGGGTATTTGACAGAGCTAATGACATGCCTGGTTGATCTCTAATAAATCTGGTGCCTGATATTTCTTAATTAAGACTGCTGCAGACCAGCAAAACAAAACCACATGAGTCCTAAGGAAAATTGATAAACAGATGCAGATGTACTTCAGACAGGTTTCAAGTGAAGACAGTGTTTGGATAGTAACTTACAGAAAAGACAGAAGCTGCTTGGGACTTCGCAGAGACATCTCATGGCCCCTGCCTCTGCCCTGTCCTGTGGGAAGGGGTGGGTGGGGCCTCATCATTCCTCACTAGAGGCAGTGGCCTGAGGGGTGGGGGTTGTCCCAGGGCCTTGTCATTGGGCTCATTAGGGTCCTATATCTTAGAGGATACTCCACAAAGGTTCCTCTAATCCTGGACAAGTATTCCCAGGAAATTAGCAGGACAGGTCTCAGGGTCTGCTGTGACTAGTGACAAATATGCTGAAACATCTGCCCGAGGAGCAGCTCAGAGAGAGACCCGCTCCATCCTGGGTGGCTCTCTGTTGAGTTGCACAGGGTTAATGAGAATAGGAGTGGCACACACAGGTGTGTGAGTTTATTCTTTAGAGAACCCAAAAAGTAATGTGTAGAGAAGTTAATGTTGCTACAAAGTGATCTGTTTTCCTTAAGAATGAGCTAAAGGTGCTCACGGCACTCTAACAGCTTTGGCTTTTGAGATGCAAGAACTCAGTTTGTACACCCGGGGGGCTCTTCTCTTGGTCTACCGTAATTCCTATGTTAAATTCTTGAAAATGAGGGATAATGGAACACCAACAGGGGTATGATCTTGCTCGCTCTGGAACTGGGTAGAACTTCACTACCATCAGCTATCACTAACTACCAGAGGGCTATTAGCAGTTTAAAAAATGTCTCCAGTTGCTAGACAGACTCATGGTCTCTTAAATCAAGGCTGTACTCTGGAGATTTGGGTTTCTGAGATATACTGACTGAATCGGCCTAGAATAATGTATCAAGAGGAGGATGTTCTTAACATTATTCAGTAGCCAAGGGGAGAGGAAAAAGAACCTTCTGGTATTTTGTGATTGAATCTGGAAGATCTTACCTTCCAGATGCTTGTGTATATGCTTGAGATGTTTTCACCCTGAGCCACATGAGTATTACTTTTAAATGGCAAGAGACTCACTGCTGAAGCTAGAGTAAACAGGTCAGTCGTGCTGGCTGCAGAGTTGGGCCGAGCGTGTCCACGCTGAAGTGTCCAGTGTGGGAGGCTTGTCCGGATTGTTTACTGGGTGAGGTTTGCTTCTGAGTACGGGTTTTTGTGAAGAGGGCTAGTTTGGGTAAGTTTACTTTGAATAAGCATTTCATTTTTTAATTGTACACATCATCCCTTTTTTGCCACTCTTTATTTCCCGACGAGTTGTTGCTCCTCATTTATCAAAAGTAGGTGCCACTGGGGGAGCAGGCCGCAGCCACTTCACGTTCAGCTCCAACGCAGTCAGTGTTGTAGGAAAAAGGAGCGCGCTCCCAAAGCTCTGCCTCAAACACTTATAACTACTTCTCTTTCCTGGTGCCGCTCCCTTCCAAATACTCCATTTTGGTTTCTGACCCTAATCTTTATATACTAACTTCTTAACCCTCTACTCAGTTCTTAACCTAATTTCCTAAAATTAGTCCAAATGAGACACCATCTGAGAAGAAGAAAAGGTTCCGTATTAGCACCAGTATGAGAAAGCCTGTAACCCGCACCTCTTTCCCTGGGGCTCGCGGTGCCCGGGTGACCCTGCCTGGCCCATTCCGGCCACGGGAGCTCTGCACTGCCCAGCCCTCCCACAGGCCCTCACACCTGGCACCTCCTGGCACCTGGCCTCAGCTGTAGCGTCAGCTCTGCAGACCGGTGATGAACGACACTGATGCAGTCATCTGCTCACCGTCCTGTCCCTTCACAGCACTGCCCGCCTCCTGATGTGTCCTTCCTTCTATCCGTCCTCTCCCCGGCCCTCCCCACTGTAGAATATAGTTTTTGTAAGTATGGTGACTTAGTTTTGTTCAACATTGCATTTCTAGAACAGAATTGAGCATGGAAAAGTCCATTAGTGAAGGTTATTTCCACATTTTTGGAAACTCTGGTCAGGAGTTCTTGGCACCCCTTCTACTTCCTTTCATTCCATTCCCTCAGCCAGTCTCATCTGTCTCTGGGATTCACTTGCATGCCGGCGGGAGCCTGTGAGCCTCGGTGGTCTACACAGGGCCTCGCGTCGTCTTCCCAGTGATGCAATGAGAGGCGTGCCGCTGATGCCCACAGTGTACAGAGGAGGAGACCGAGGCACCTAGCCGTTAGGTAACTAGCCCAAGCCACGCAGCATTTAAGTGATACAAAAGAAACCTTGGCCTCTCTGCCTTTCATCATGCTGACTGAGTCCTTCCTCTCCCCTCTCCACTGGTCTACATCCCCACCCTCTTTCCAGACTCGGCTACTTCCTCTTTCAGGGAGTTGTCAGCAGTCACGGTAGCCGGCATCCTTCTCCACTTCCTCCTTCCTGCCACTGCACCTACGATGGCCACCGCATAGTTCGTTCCTTCATTTATTCTCCAAGTTGATTGGTAACCTCTTGTGGTCAAGGGCCATCCTGTAGAACATGGCTCTCTTCTCCACATCACCGCGGCGGGATCAGTAGCACGCCTGTCACTGCATCACTGCGGAAACGACACGAGGTCACGTGTAGATTACCGAGGCTCACAGACACGCTCCAGCACGGAAGTGAATCCCAGAATAGTGTGGAGACTGCAGTGATGAAGCTAGATGCTCAATAAAGATTTGTGAAATGACTGTGAGACATTTAAAAATCTTCTAACTGATTTTTATTTCAGTGTTAATTGATCAGAATCAAGAAAATGTGTGTACCTTAAATTCTGTAAGTAAAAGAAAATAATGTCCTAAAAAATAGGGGGAAACAGAGATGAAGTAAATGCCCTTCTAATTCTGGTGATCTTCATAGGCTCAGGGAACTGTCTTGTTAAATACAGAGTGATCGAGCGTTATGCCTGGATCAAAGGGTAGTTTTAATTGTGCTCTGAAATTATAAAATACCTGGGTGGCAGGAACCCAAACCAAAGTGAATGTCTTCTGTATGTAATGTCTAGCAAGGCTGTCCTTAGGTCCCCTAAAGAGTCAAGTGCGCTGAGAAATGCTTAAGCAATAGGACTTACTCAGTTGTAAATAGACGGGTGTTTACTTGTTCAAGAGAACTTGCAGCTGTCTTTTAAAAACACAGTTCCATGCCTCTTCGTTCATGGTCTGTTCTGCCCTCAGAAGTCGCCCTTTTGCCCCTCCTGCTCTCACCTGTGCTGAGAACACACCTCTCAGTATAGCCTGCTGCAGACACACAGGGACCTCCTGTCCCCCGAGGCTGCCCATCGTCACAGTTGTGCAACCGGCTCACGTTGTCAGGTTCAGAGTAATAGTGGGAACCCATGTGTTCCCCATAAAGCTGGCACACAATGAGCTAGCTGTCTTTAATATTGCTTTTCAGGTGGCTTCCAAACCTAGCTCCTCTGGTTCTCAGATGCAAGGCTGTAGTCAAAAGCAATGAAGAACTCTATTTTCAAAATCATGTGTCTTTTTTTTACTTGTTCTGAGCCTGACTTGCTCCATGTGGTTTGATTGCACAGGGCTCTGGCACAGATTTTCCTGCCTGAGGAGGGAAGGCAGGGAGAGGTCAGAAGTGGAGATAGACAGTACATGCGTCACTCATTCTGTGGACTTTTTCTGGGAGTCTGTTCTTTGACAAGCGCTGTGATGAACCAGAGAGGCACGGGGAGGGAGACAGTGAAACGTCACACAGGATGACAGCGTGTGGTAAGGGCGGTGCGGCAAACAAGCACGGTGCGATAGCCAACGGGGCAGACTCAGTCAGGGCCTCCTCCTTCCTGCGGGACGGGAAAGCAAGGCCTGAGGGCCGGGGACACCATCCCAAGAAGAGTAAGGGGGAGAGGCTCCAGGCGTAAGAAAGTTGGCAAACTGTATGCACTTTTGTTAAAGGGTTGCATGGTACTAAAAATTAAGTTTATAAATCCTAATTCCTATGGCTCTTGATAGTAATATGTCTCAGGTTCATTCCCCATCTCCCAATACCCAAGATCCACTCCCAGTGAGTAGGATACAATGTAAACTTTCACCAACCACTTTTACACACGCATTACAAGCACAGGAGATCACAGTGTTTTATTTCTTTATTTCTTTAAAACCGATGCCTGACATCATCCTATGTGAACTGCAGGAGAAAACGACTAGAAAGGAAGAAGATGAAAAAGCTATTGATTAGAATTTTTCCATTATAGGTAACAGAAGACTCAACTACCAGATTAAATGCATGGCGTTTATTGTCTTACACAACACGTGTGGCGTCAGGCCATTCCGTGGTAGCTTATCAGTGTCCCCCCAACAATCAGGGGCCCGTGGTCTTCTTTCCAGCTGCTATCTTTAGCATGTCGTGGGCTCTCCCCTCGTGGTCATGAAGTGGATGGAGCAGATTTTGGCACTACGCTTTGGACACAGTGGTAGCCAGTGAAAGGAGGAGGACATCTCTTCCTATGTGTTTCTTCTTACAGATGGGAAAATTTTTTTCCTTTTTATTGAATGTATTAGGGTAGCACCGGTTAACAAAATTATACAGGTTTCAGGCGCACAATTTCATGTCACATCATCTGTGCGCTGCATATATAGTGTGTTGAAATGGGGACTTTGTAACCACAGCACCGCGCCCTCTCACTCCCTCTTCCATTTCCCCAATCCCATTGGTCAGGGCTCCGTCACAGGCCTCTGGCTAAACTAATCACTGTCCAGGGCATTGAGACCACTCAAACTCACTTAGATCACTGGCCCCTGAGTTTGGAAATGAGTAGGGATCACCTTTTCTAAGCACACAAAAGGATGACCACCCCCAACAAATATCAGAGGGCATTCAGCAAGGAAACAAAGGGGAGTGGACAGGAGGAAGGAATGACTGTTGGGAAGACCAGGAGCCCATGGTGCAGGTATTCCATTTCTTCTTAATCTTTACCCACGGCCCTGTTGGGGGGTGGGGGGAGGAGTAAGAGACGTAGGAAGCAAATTGCTTATAGCACCAACAGAACTTGATTCTACCCCTATCAAGCATCTAGCACCAATGCCAGCACCTGGCCCCACATGGCTCATATTGGCACTGATCTTGGAAAGAAAGGTTCTGGTGTGTCCCTCACTCTAGGAGCCCCAGGCTCTCCGGGAGGTGCAGGAGGCTTGGGGTGCACCCAATGCAGCAGGACCTGCAGACCTTCCAGGGCCCACTGGTATGAATAGACCTTGTCCTATGACATTGGCCTTCCCTAATCAAGTTAGATTAGAAGGCAAGGAAACAAACTTACTTTTGGCTAAGCACTAGAGTGGCTAAGCACTATTGTTGAATAAACTGATTATGAAGGATCAAAGGGTTGAATTTATGGAAGTATGAAAGAAACATGTTCTCTTTCAAATTCTCTCAAGTCAGATGTGGTATATATTTTTATTCCTCTTTATAACAAATGTTAAGAAACTAGCTAAAGTCACAAACAAACCCAATACAAGGCAGAGCCAGATTTGAAGCCTAGGACCGATGATTACAAATCACGTATTTTCACTTTTCGTGGCTGCCTCCGTAGGGCTAAAATGCAGGCCTTCCCAGTCCTTGGCCTTTATCTAACCACTGAGGCACTTTCCCCTGAGGTGTTTAGGCTTCCTAGGAAGACTGTCCAATTAGTGTTACCTGAACACTGAATCCAGCGTTCGTGGTTCTTTCCATAATTAGTTGGCATAGGTGTAGCATAAAAAAAAAAAAGAAAGACTGGGAAGAGATGCGTTGACACATGTACTCTGCTGGATTTGAATGTTTGACTTGGATTTATATGTCTGACAACTGACTATAGCGCCTTGTGCTTTCGTCCTGCAGGGGATTTCCAAAGAAAGCCAACAGAACTGCTAGAATAGCCTCTGATGAGGAGATTCAAGGCACAAAGGATGCTGTCATTCAAGACCTGGAACGAAAACTTCGCTTCAAGGAGGACCTCCTGAACAATGGCCAGCCGGTACTGAGATATTCGGGGCCCAAACTTGGGAGTATTAGCTTGTCACATCAAAGAGCTCTTCCCTCACTTCTCTGAGCCTTAGGTTCTTATGATTTGTCCACAATATTGATGTTGTTGCCCCTGAATCTCAACATTCCTCTTAGTATTGTGGCTTGAATCTGGGGGAAAGGGAGAAAGTGAAATGGCTTCCTTCTACTAGTCCCGAAACTATTCTTGGAGCCACCGAAGCAAGTTGGAGATAAGGAAGAAGGGCTGAATTTAAGGTCTGGAGTGGCACAGATGAGGAGCTGTGATGTTAAGGATCCCTGGGGAGGGAGGGCGAAGCTGTGCTCTGGAGTGATCTGCACCTACCCCAAAGCAGTGAATTGGAACTCGGGTACCAAAAGGAGAACTGGGGCTCTATGACATGCACCGCTACTGTAGTACGGAAACCGCTGCTGACATCCAGTTCTGTTCTACCAGACGATCACAGATACCGACTCGGTGATCTGAATGAGGGAGGGTGTTCCCCAATCTTGTTGTTTGTCAGAGCCAGACACTCAAACTCAGGGAAAAATAATTCTATTTTGAAGGCTGCAGAATTGTAGAGTAGATAAAAAGATCTGGTGTACTGCCTCGAATGGAGAGTACTTTGAAGGTGGCTGAATTTAAACATGTAAGATGAAATACACAATATTTTATAACTTCCAGTTTTATGGGGGTCCCCGCTCGTGTGTGTATATGTTATTACTTTTCTCCATTGGCCCTAAACATTTTCCCATCGGTTTGTTTTTTTTGTTTGATTTTTTACTGACCCTTTTCTTTTCACATCAGCATATTTTAAGGGGACAGGAAAGTCTAGCAAACAAGACTTCCAGGTGAAGGAAAGGAGCCTTCTGTGGCTTTATTATGGAGTCAGCACCAGAAGAAACTTGCTTGGCTCTTAAGTGCAAGAGTCCCTCTCAAACACCTTTTTCAGAGGAGAAAGCTCTCTAATCTAATTATGTTTTCTGGGGATTTTAATGATCAAGCATTGATAAGTAAAAATGTGAGAACAGACCACGCATGGTGGGAAAGGCGGGGCATAGAGGAGGGACGCTGCAGGTGGACTTGAACCATCAGGGCACCCTGCCCTGAGCTCAGGAAGACGACACTCTGATGAGGTCTTGTGTTAGTGACAAACGGAAGACCTCGCGAAGAGGACACGCTTCCTCCCGGAAATCAGTGATCGCGTGTGCACCTGTGCACACTCTGGAAGCTTTCTCTGGCTCTGTCAAATAAAGCCTTTGAGAGATTAGATCAGGTACCTGTGGGCACTTTTTCAAGCCCGGTAAGGAAAGGCATCTCTTCAGGTCTTGGTTTCTTTTTTCCTTTGTGGTTGTTTGTTCAAACATTCCTGGTGGGCTAAAATTCTCTTGGTTGAAGTAAGACTTCTATAAGCTGTTACAGCATACCATGTATATAATATGTATGACATTTTTACTTATCTGTTACACATCATACATATAATACCTGCTTTGCAGTGAATGACATTCACAGTAAGTTCCATAGATTTCCACATTGGAGAGTTTAAAAGGGCAATAAAAGGGTTCCCTTTTTAGAAAATGGGACCCTCACACAACTTTTTCCTAATGTTACCTATTACTGTTTTCCTATTACTTTTTTCTGGCTTTCAAAGACAGGGCTGATGTACCCACGTGGCATAGTGCTTACACAAAACCGTGGCGTGAATTTGGCTGCTGCTGGTGCAAGTGCGTTCTGGTGAAGGACTAGATATCCAATGGATGTTTTTGCTCATACGGAACAGAGTGGAAATTACTCCAGTCCTCTCTCAGGGGCTGATACAGTTCTCCACAGACAAACATTAGGAGAGCTTTTAAAGGAGCAGGCATTAAAACCCTCTTTGGAAATTCATTGAATTTTTTAAAGAAACATAGGAAACTTAATTTAAATAATAATCTACTGGACTGAGACTCCAGGCACCAAACACCTCCCTCCACCTCCTCTCCCCCTTCTTTATTAAATGAAATAATTTGAACTTGAGGACTGTTTGTCATTTGGCACTCGACTTGTTTCAATTCCTAGTTTCAGCTGGGACTGGAACCAGCAATTACTGGAAATTGTAAATTTACCCAACATATTTTTCTGATTAGAGAATTTCCAATAAATTTGTATCTATATTCAGAGGTTTAGAAGTTCATCTGAAGTAATTTCTGTACTTTTTTTTTTTTAGATTCTGCCTTACTAATTATTCTCTATTTTCAATCAGATCGTTGTTTTTAAAATGCCCCTGATGGGCCCAATGGTCTCTGACATTCCATCTCAGACCTCTAACTCTAAGGCATGTTGGCAACAACATTCAAGAGCCGAAATCAGCCTGATACACAGGATGGAAGTGTTGGCATCTCTCTGGTATAAGAATGGCCTAGCAAAAATGGTTTGAGGCAGATCCCAAAGCGCTGGTTGCTAGATGCTAAAACATTACCACTTCCTTTGCTTGATGGGCAGGCCGTCTTCCTCGGAGCAGAATCGCAGACGTCAGCATCAGAAAGTGTCTTTCACACTTCTCTTGCTGCCTCAGCCACGGGCAGTCGTTCTTTGTGGATCAGTGGCGCCTCGGTTCTCAAACTCCATTCATTCTGAAAAACTGTTGCAGAAGCAATCTGTTCGAAAACCAAATCTCTTTTGTCTGTCAACTGAAAGATGTCGCCTGTATCATGCTGAAAGTTATCAGCATGAGAGGCTATGGGGCAGAGAATCGAAACCTGAAATTTTGTTGGACAACTGAGACACTTTTTCCATGAACTCGGTCAAGAACCGAATTGTTCGAGAACCAAGACGTTTGAGAACCAAGGGTTGACTGTATCTGCCTACCTTCAGGTTACACAGCAACTTAGGAACATGATCTTAGAGATGAGACTCCCCCCAAAGCAGAGAGGACCATCACTGCCCACTGGTCTAAACATCTGTGGTTAAGGATAATTTTATGTCACATATTTTCTGTGTGGTTCTGCCTTGTTGCTTATTTTACTCACCTTAAATCTGTGTCACATCCGTTGGTGGCTGTCAGAGCCAGTTAGCCCATCTCCCACAGTGGCCTGGGCCATCGGGACCTGCAGGGGAGGGCACAGCTGCGGCAGCGGAAGCGAGGGAAAGAAACAGACTCCTTTTGTGCACAGGCGTCAGAAGGTGGAGAGGGAGGTAGTTACAGAAAACATCAGACTTTGTCGGGGTTTTTACCGTTCTTTTTCATGAGGCAAAACAGAACCGATTTCTCTCACATTGTATTTTGTGTGATCACTTTGTCTAGAGGTTAACATACGAAGAAAGAATGGCTCGCCGATTACTAGGTGCTGACAGTGCAACTGTCTTCAACATTCAGGAGCCAGAAGAGGAAACAGCTAATCAGGTACCACGTTCCCCTGGACTTCTTAAAGAAGGAACAATCACTGTGCCTCCTCTCCCCACATTCTTTATGAGTGCTACTCTTGGGATCAGTTCTGTGGAAGGTACAGGGCAGGTCGGAGAAAAGCATTATTTTATTAATATTTATTGAGCACATGCTGTGTGCCAGACATTGTGTTAAGTGATGGATAGAGTTATTTCAGTCAGTGATATCTGTTCTTTTTATCTTCTTATTGATCAGTTTATTCTCCTTTCAAGTATCTTTCCATTTCTCCTGTCCTGTGCTTTCATGCAAAATAGTTTTGTGGGGGATAATTTATGTTCCTTGAAAGTGTTTGAGATAGGTAGTGACTACTTCCAGTTACATTTTTAATATCTAGTCAAAGTAAAGTGTGTATGTACAGAAAAAACTATCTCTTTATTTTCCTTCACTTATATAGTTATAAATCACTAACCAGCAGAAAACCTAAAATGCTATTTCTGTTCTCCTGCTACCGCCAAAAAAAAGTCACTTCATGGATTTGATGTAAGCCATTTTTGATCTCCGCTGCTTCTGTGTGGTTTCCAGATGTAGTCTCCATAGTGAAGAAAGTTTTTTACAACAAATTTAAAGGGTCGAGTCAAATTTTTCTCATGTCTACTGAGCAATGGATCTGAAAGTTTTCCTATGTTAAATAGAGCTGCCACAGAAATCTCACTTAAAGAAAACTCAGGATTTTGCTAGATTCTTACTATTTCTATTATTAGTCTTCACTTCTTTTTTTCTACCATTACAGGATATTGAGTCTCCTCATGCTTCTGTAGGGAGTCCTCTGGATGGTCAAAAGGTTAAGCTTTTCACCTTTCTTTTTCCAGTCTTTCACTGTATCTATTTCCTTATGTTTCCTTGTTTATTTGTGTATCTATCTTTACTGCCATATGTAAACTATAAATACTATCACCGTGTCTATTTTCATTTAATATCAGATGAACAAAATTACTGCAATGTGATTTTTCTTGTCACTTATTACAAACTTGAATTTGACTGCTATTAGTGGATACTTACTTGAACTTTAAATTGTGAAAAGTTTCTCATTGTTATGCCTTTCTAAGAAAAAGTCCTAATTTTTAAACTGATGAAATTGATAGTAATTAGCCAAAACAAAACAACTTGTGCACTTTTTGTAGTTTTATTCATAGTGGTGTATTTCTTCTCTCAAGACAACAAATTTTTTTAAAGGTTGAGTAACTTCCTTTTTTTTTTCTCAAAAGATTTTATTTATTTATTTTTAGACAGAAGGGAAGGGAGGGAGAAGGAGAGGGACAGAAACATCAATGTGTGGTTGCCTCTCAAGTAGCCCCCACTGGGGACCTGGCCTGCAACCCAGGCATGTGCCCTGACTGGGAATCGAACCGGCGACCCTTTGGTTCACAGCCCCTACTCAATCCACTGAGCTACACCAGCCAGGGCAGGTTGAGTAACTTCTTTAAGAGGAAACCTAGGTAAAACAGTCTTATTTAATACTTTATAATGGGCTGCCTTGACTTCATTGTATTGTACTTTGTAAGCCATCGGCTATAGCATCCACCTTAATCATCATAGATTGGTGACGATGAGGTCTTTGCTTTGCTTTTGCCTTTTTAACCAACATTTTGATTGGACCACCAATCCTTTTTTTTTTTTTTTTTTTAAATAGCATGGGAAATAGCTCCTAGTAGCTGCAAAGCTGGGGAGGAGTCCAGAGGCTATGTGGCTGACTTTGAGTGAAAACAAAAAACCAAGCATGGTGCCATCTTTCCCATTATTTGTGTGATAAAACGCCGTGCAGTGCTGCAGCTGCCGGCCACATGCACTGCCATTGCCTGTCTGGAGACAGGCACCACCAGTGCAGCTTTCGCCCCACGGAAAGAAATCAGTGTTCCGTCGTGCTTTATTTTTATGAACAGTTTAGGCAAATAGAGCCGTTGTCTTTTCTCTCCACTTCCCCCCAAAAGAAGAGAGAAATTCATCTCTACAGTTTTGGAGAGGGTTGATGAAGATTATTTGAAATATCATATATACTTACTTCCAGATGTTTTCTGTTCCCTATGGAGTGGAAGTGGGCTCAGACTTGCTTTCGGGCTATGTGGGAAAAATATCACTGTCTTCTAAGTGCCTTATTGGACAGGGGACTAAGACTCATGACACAGTGAACCACAAAGGACTGAGGTTGTTGACATAGTCTTGCTCTGTTTGATACAGGAATACAAAGTCTCCAGCTGTGAACAGAGACTCATCAGCGAAATCGAGTACAGACTAGAAAGGTCTCCTGTGGATGAATCAGGTGATGAAGTTCAGTATGGGGACGTGCCTGTGGAAAACGGAGTGGCACCATTCTTCGAGATGAAGCTAAAACATTACAAGATCTTTGAGGGAATGCCTGTAACTTTCACATGCAAAGTGACTGGGAATCCAAAGCCCAAGGTGAGCTGAAAACATGGCTTTTTAAAACTCGTATTTTCTGAGGAAGAGTTTAGCTTCCAAAATACTGCATGTATGTTATAAAGAAATACAGACTACCTTTCTAAATACCCATGATGTAAAATATTTGAAGGACTATAAGTTCAGGGCCAACTTCAGAAGGCACTGGAAATCAACAAGGGTAAAACAAGGGATGTAATTTGAGCAAATAGAATAGAAACAGAACAGAAACTGAATAATTGACAAGGAGCTTTTCATACACCTACATCATTTACTCATGTGATGTCATCACTATGACTCCCAAATTGCAAAACTTTCCCAAGGTAGAGAACTGGTGAGTGGCCAGGCTTGAACATGAACCCCATGCTCTGTACCACACAGAAAGTATGCTGACCACTAATCACAAAAACTTCAGCTCTTCACTCTACAAAACCAAAGCTTCCTACACTTTCAGAGGGGGTGAGGGAGATACTGTTGAGAAAGGATAATCAGAGGAACATCTGGTACTCGGGAGGACGCAGCTGACCTCGCTGGGCCTCTACCTACTCAGCATCTCAACCATATCGGGGCTGCTGGCACTAGGATTCATGCTGTGGCCCTATCTTTCAACTGTGTAGTTCAGAAACTAAATCAAAAATAGTAACTAAATCATGAGAGGGGTATGGACCAGTCAGGGTGTCCAACTTTTTGGCATCTCTGGGCCACGCTGGAAGAAGAGTTGTCTTGGGCCACGTATTAAACACATTGAGACACGTAATCACAAAACAATCTCACAATGTTTTAAGTAAATTTACAATTTTGTGTTGGGCTACATTCACAGCCGTCCTGGGCCGCATGCAGCCCGCAGGCCACAGGTTGGACACACCTGGGAAGGAAGGAAGGTGTATAGAAGAGGTCATTTGACCATTTAAAAAAATTTTTGCTTTGTCAAGATTCATTTATACTTTATTTTTCACATTTAATTTTTCTCTCAACCCAAGTTTAAATATTATTTGAAAATGATTACATTTAAATTCTATTGTGTTTCTTTAACATAATGAGAAGAGCCAGTAAACTTTCAGTGGCTGACCACATGCTCCTTGATCCAGAATTCAAGCAGCCGAGTCCCACCGCCACCAGCCCTTCACTGCCACCTCCCTCCGCCCCACCCTGCTTTGTCTAACACAGTTCCGTGGCTGATTAGAACTCGGGTCTGTTTCCGTTCTCTGAATAATGTTTTCATTTTCACTCTACAAGTGATACATTATAATTCACTACATTTGAAAATAGAAGAGCAAAACAAATAATTACTGTCAAATTCAATATAGAGCCCTCTATATAAATAATATCTGAATGGAAATACCTACTTACATACATATTGTTAAAAGTAAAAGGAGCATGTATAATTTTTAAAAACCAAAACAGAATTAAATTTTCTTGTTACCTACTTTATTCACTCAAAAATCGATTCCTATTCAGACGTTCTGGTTAACGTCACCACGTGGAAGCCCAGACCGGCCCCCAGATGGCACAGGTGTTAGTTATCAGCAGCCCAGACAGGAGTCCTGCGCACAGCGCTGACTGTCCATTTCCTCTCCCAGATCTACTGGTTTAAAGATGGAAAGCAGATCTCTCCAAAGAACGACCACTACAGCATCCAGAGAGACCCTGACGGGACCTGCTCGCTCCACACCGCGGCCTCCACCCTGGACGACGACGGGAACTACACGGTCATGGCCGCCAACCCTCAGGTAAAGGCGGGTGCGGGCCCTGCGTCAGGTCCCCGAGCAGCTGACCCTTGACTGACGCAGGTTTGCACTGCATAGTCCGCTTGTACGTGGGTTTTCATCAGTAAATACTGTAAATGTATTTTCTCTTCCTTATGATGTTCTTAACATTTTCTTTTTTCTAGCTTACTCTATTGTAAGATTACAAGGCATATTCAGATAACACACAAAATATGTGGTAACTGACTATGTTATCGGCATGGCTTCCTGTAACTGGAGGCCACTCGCTCCGGGGGAGTCAGGGATTATATGCAGATTTTCAACCATGGGCGTCAGCATCCCGAACCTCCATGTCCTTCAAGGGTCAACTGTAGAGTGCTTAGAGGTCTTTATTTGAACAGAGGAACTGCTTAATTAAAAAGTGGACTCCTACCTCTTTGACTGGGAAGTATTTTCCCAATCGATCCTGGTTTGGGGGGAGAGAAAACCCCTTTTTTCATGACTGTCTGTGTAGCCACCAGGACTCTTTCTGTGTGAGTGATTCGGGGGCAGGGACGTGCTCTTCCCACAAGGACCACTGAGGGCCTGATGTGCACACCTGTCACACAGGTGACTGGGCTGCGGGGAGGAAAAGAGCAAGTCCTGAAACAGGATAAGCCAGGGAACAAAGTAAACTAAACATTAATAGTGTCATTTCAGAGATTAATCAATTGACTGCTTAGACTTTAATAGGCGGCTGGCTACCTGGGTATCACGGTCCCATTCCAAGACTGCAAATTCTTTTTTATTGAATATCTGATATAGTTTAGGCACTATGCTGGGTACATGGGACACAAAAATGAGTAAGAAGTGGTGTTGTGCCGTAAGAGCTCCATGTGTGACAGAATAATTTTGAGAAGTCTGCAAGTCAATGTGAAAATCACAGAGCCTTCACCAAAAAGTTACATTTCAGTGTTTACTTGTGGTCAGGTGTGGTGTATTTGAGGGAACAAAAGCGGAACTTGCGATTTTTTCTTACTGTATTTTCCTTGACTATTACTAACAAATTTCAATTTTCAGTTCCTTACCTTTTTAAAAGTGAACTCAACAAAATGCGAAACATTTCTTCCTGTGGGTTCTCGAGCCCTCTCTCCCCGAAAGGCTGCGATGTATCGTGGAGACAGTTAGCCGTGCTTCTTAAACACTTGCCAGTGCTGGGACCCTCCTCCTGCTTTCGAGTCATTTCTCCCTGGCAGGTCCTTAAACTGTCACTGGAATAAGCAATTTTATACAAAAAACAACAAAGATGTAAACTATGACTATGAGTCTGCTTCTCGTTTTCTTCAGATTAGAGTAATCTTTACATGAAGAAAAGTTCTAAGTCGCAGGGGGCAAACACAAGACCCGCGGGCCGAATCCGGCCCTCCACCTTGTTTCTACCCGGCGGCAGCGCCGAGCTCTCGCTTAACCGTTACGGAGCACTTACATTTATACAGTCCTAACATTGCATCCGGCCCTTTGTAACTGCAAGGCTGATGTGGCCCCAGTAGTGACAATGAGCTTGACACCCCCGTTCTAAAGGGGATGGTCTCACTGCTCAGGGCCCATGGTGGTGTGCAGAGTTGAAGGCAGCAACCTACCTCAAGGGTGAGTGGTCTCGGAGCGCTTAAAACTATTTACAAACCATGGAGGGTCACTGGGTAAGAGAGGGCTGCTGAGGATCCCCCTTGTCAATGCGGAAAAGGAGGAAGGGACAAAAACTGGAAGAGAGAAGCGACACAGCAGAGACCAGAATTGCAGAGGAACACTGATGCTCCTGAGGAGCCGGCCGGGGCAGTTCAGGGGCGAAGAGCACAAACTTTAGCGTCAGGCGGACCTGAGGTGGAATTTCAGCTCTGCCACTCCTGACCTGTGTGACCTTTGGCAAGTCACTTAACCTCTCTGTTCCTGTTTCCTCTTCTGTGAAATGAGAATAATGATGTGGATTTAAACAATACATGGAAAGCACTCGGTTTACCTGGCACACACTGTGCTTTCTATAACTGTTAGCTATTGTCGTTGTTTTAATTCAGAAACACTAGTGACTGTCGTGGAGCAGCAGCCTGCAGAGCTGGCAGAAGCCTGTAGAACCAGATGGGAAGGGCCAGTTCTGTTGCTGGGTATCCCACTCCTACAGCACCGTGAGAGAGTGAGCAAGCAAGTCCATTTGGGATGGAACTGCTACCAACACGCTGCTGCTGTGTGGTCCTCTGACCTCCTGGCTCTTCCTTTTTACCACCCCGTGGGAAAAGAGTGCGGCAGCAGATGTGGCTGTGCCACAACTGCCACAGCTGCAGGCTCGAGTGGAGGTGGCCCTGAGCTGGGGCACAGGCCACACCCACAGCACAGCTGGAAGAGCCACCCAAGAAGCTGGGAGGCTGCTGTCTGCGTCCAGCACACTCAGCACCCAGAGAAAGCCCAGGAGAGAGTGGTCACCAAGACAGTAGTCACGGCCCTCATCCCAGGCAGTGCCGCAGTGAATTCTGTCGCTCTATCTAATCCCAGGCAGGATAAACCTATGGTTAACCCTCTCTGGTTCTCTGACTTGGCCACCCTTTGGAGAGAAGACAGAGAAATAAGAAGTGGACCAGTTTATATCAGGTAGCCACAGGCCCAGCCCTTCTAACAGAATATCCCATCTCACCTGTGATTAAGCAAATAGTGATGTGATTGCTCTGAAGGAGCAAAAGATTCAAAGAACCCCAGAGGTCACAATTAACCAGAGCAGTCGCTAAGTTCCTGATATCTAGAATTCCCACATCTCTCCATGCTAATAGATCCACATTCTCATTGAAGAGGATGGGGCTAACAATCTCCTTTTCTACCTAAATGACCAAGGCAGGCATAGGAGGGGAATCTCAGGACATCCTGGAAGTGGACATTGAGACCTGAAATGGAAATTGGTGTGAGAAAATTTTATGTTTATAGCACTTAGTAGCAGTTAGTCACTGTTCCGATTTTCAGAGCATGTTGCCTGGTTGATTTAATTTCAAGACTAAAACTCCTTTTCTATCTTAGGGTCTTCAATAGCAGGTATGTCCAAAAATGCCAGATGTAGGCTTTGGAAGTCATCATCCTGAATGTGGATTTGACTTCACCACCCATTAGAACAACAAAGTGGTGCTTAGACCATGACGAGTGGCAGACCGTCTCCGACCCAGTCCTTAGCACGCGTCATCATTTGTTGGTTTAGGAATATTGTAATAGAAATGTTTAACAGTGTCGTAAGTGCAACTTTATAATGTCTGTTATTGTATATGAAAATATTTTGCCTTTCTCATGCTTCTTTTAAATCATGTTTTAACTCACAAATTATGACATAATAGGCACTGAAAAAATTTCAAAAGTAAAAAATTTTTCAAGATTAATCCCAAAAGCATAACATGCAGTGAACAGAAAACTGAAGGTGACACCCTACTTCCTTGATGCCCTGTGGTTATCTTAAAATTTTTTCACATTTCGAAGTACTTGGGTTTGAAAGAGAGACAACTTTTAGAAGTATCTGGGTTTGAAATGGAGACGCCTACACTGGTTTTTTCTGGTGCACGGCAGCCCACAGGATGTGCAATGCCCACGGGGAAGGGGAGACAGCTGGAGCGGGAGCTAGGTCAGCAGTGGCAGCGCTTTCCTGAGCAGCAGACGGAACTCAGAGAGCAGCCAAAGAGAAAGGGTGAGGACGCTCAAGTTCAGCAGAACGTGGCACAGCGTATTTCCCACCCAGCCGATCGCTAGGGAATAGGAAATACATCGGGCAGTGCTGGCTGCACCCAAACCCTCCTGGGACACCAGGATGCGTGTCGTGCGCGACGTGCGCCGCTCAGGCAGCCATGCAGCTCCGAGACACGGCGAGTGACGGGGTGGGGTCACACCAAACACCGTGCCAAAGCGAGGGTCACAGATACAATTTACTTTAGACTGTGATCCTGTCTTTAAGTCAGGACTAAATCTAAACACGGATGTTTGACTTTGTTTTGTTCTGTTGCTAAGTCACCCTGTACTGCACTTGGATTTTGTGATTGTTTCACAGTTCGGTGTTTCCTAAAAGCACAGCGTGTACACAAGTGGCAAGCTGTTGGCCAGAGCTATGTGCCGCAAGTTAAATTTCATAAACTAGGAAATATTAATGTTATTCCCATATTATACAAATAATTGGCCTCGCATGGGGCATCAACTAACCTTTACAAGCTGGATGCTTAAAACAGAATCACTTTAAAAATTCAAACTTATTACTTGTACTATAGCTTGAAACTCTGTGGATTTGTTTGGAATAGAAAAGTAACACACAGCTGACGTAAATTTAGAAAGATAGTTTGTTGGTTGTGTTTAGCATTATAAGGTTTCCTGGCTCATTTCAAGCTTCACTTTAAACATTCACTTCCATTATTAATTCATGTGTTAATAATAAAGCAGGAATAAATGAGAAAGTTAACAGCAAATGCAACCACATTAATGTGCACAGAGCCAACTAATTATAATGATTACTAGGGTTAACTGGAACATTAGTATGATTAAAATTATTTAATGCTAATATCGTATGATCTTCCTCATAAATAAAACATTCAGGCTTAAAAACTTGAACTTTCCATTGTGTACATTGGAAGCATCTTCAAAAGTGCTTCACAGAATTCTGTTTCTTTTTTTTCAAATTAGAATGTTGAAATTACACATCTTGTTAGTTTGGGTGCTTTTTAAATGTTTCTGGTCATGTACTGATTAGTAACATACAGGAGTGGGCAGAAGGAGGCCGACAGTTATTCATATGGATAACAATACAACAACTGAATAAGAATAATACAAGAATACACTGTTTCCCACGCTCACAATGGTATACCTACTTTCACCCCACCCTGCAGTTACCCAATACTGTATTATCAAACCAATAACTCTGCCCCTTAAGGCCATACCTTGCCCCTTAATGTTCGGAAGCAAAGAATGATGCAGGAGTTAAAAGATGACAAATGGGGGACTTCCGCCAAGATGGCGGCGTAGGTGGACGCACTCGCCGCCCGCACATCCAGAGTGTCTAAACAATGAACGCAGTAGCGAAAAATTAAAGAACCAGAACGGACAGAAATGAACTGAAGGGAAGTCCGACACCCAGGAGGTAGGAGAAGACGAACATCCAGGCCGGTAAGCGGGGCAGAACCAAGCAGAGGAGCGCAGTGAGAGGCAGCGCTCACGGAGGGACTCGCACCTCCAGTGCCTGAACAGGACGTGGCCCCAAACAACAGGTGAATCCCGCAAGCCTGCGATGCTGCCGGAGAGAAGCCAGGGCTGAGCCAGCAGAACCGAGTCTGGCAGAAAAGGCGGTGGGGAGCTGGGGAGCAGAGGAGTGACGGAAGCCCGCGGTGATCGGAGGCCGCCATTGCTTCCTCCCAGACCCCGCCCCCCAGAGGCAACGTCACCCAAAAGCGACCCAGGTTGCAGGCACCTGCCAGCTGACAAGTGTACCGAGATAAAAAGAATGAAAATGGCCAAAATGAAAGATCAGAACAAATTACAACTAACGGATGACGACATAGTCAACCTATCAGATGCGCAGTTTAAAATGCTTGTAATCAAAATGCTAACAAAACTGGATGGAAGATAAGTGGACGCAAATAATTGAACAAATGAAGAATATGATAAGGATAATGGAGGAAGATTTACAGGGAACCAATAGGGAAAAAAAGGAAGCTGGGACTCAAACCAATGGGGTGGACCAGAAGGAAGAAGCAAGAATTCAAAAAAATGAGGAGGGACTCAGAAACCTCAGAGACATTTGTAAACGACCCAATATCCAGATCATAGGGCTGCCAGAAGGACAAGAGGAAGACCAGGAAATTGAACGTATTTTTTAACAGATAATGAAGGAGAACTTCCCAGATCTGGCAAAAGAAATAGGCTTCCTGGAAATCCAAGAAGCTCAGAGAACCCCAAAGAAGCGGGACCCAAAGAGGAACACACCAAGGCACATCATAATTACATTACCCAAGGTCAAGAATAAGGAAAGAATCTTACAAGCAGCAAGAGAAAAGGAGACAGTTACCTACAAAGGAATTCCCATAAGACTGTCAGCGGATTTCTCTAAGGAGA